>CAIGQV010019356.1:460124-490234 GCA_903798115.1 Danio jaintianensis
TATCTATCTATCTATCTATCTATCTATCTATCTATCTATCTATCTATATATATATCTGTCTGTCTGTCTGTCTTTCTGTCTATACAACTTGAAAAGGAATCTTTGGATATCTTTCTTTTCTTTGGATATAAAGACACTGCACTGGTTGGTTTATAAGTGATTTATTTTTCAATATTTGCTGAATCTTGGGCTGACCAGTAGTTTTTGATGTGGATGGTCCTTTACTGCTTGGAGATACTGTAGCCCTAAAAATAATTTCTAAAATAAACACATGTAAAAAAAAAAAACATACAGTATACATCAGAAATGTTATAACAGAAAAATCAAACCATGGTAAAACTTGAACCTAGTTATCATTCCATGCCTAATCTCATGTTCTGAACTGTGGCTCCATAATCACGACTTTACATTGCAGATCCTACAATGTGCCAGTTCTAAAGTTCTAAAGAGATGATGCCAACCATAGAGGACTTCTAGAGGTCTCCACAACCCTGGACCAGGCCATAACCTGAGCAGATGCTGTGGTGGTCATGTAGGAGTGGAGAGCATGAGACTGATTCCTGAAAGACCTCGGTGACAGACGAGTCTCCGCATTGATCTCGTGGGCCAGCCTGAACACCTGCCGGTGACCTACTCACACCTGCAGCTTCAACACGATGGATGTCCAGCATTCTCCAGCCCCCGACACCTAAACTGGAGCTCTGCACAGGAAGTTTGGCCAGAGGAGAAATGGTCATGCCCAACTGAGCCTGGTTTCTCTGAAGGTTTTTTTTTCCTTCACTTTCGTCAATTGGTGAAGTTTGTTCCTCGCCACTGTCGCCACTGGCTTGCTTGGTTTGGGATTTGTGGAGCTGCGCATCGATGGATTTGCTCTTCAGTGTTTGGACTTTCAGCAGTGAAAATTAAACCACACTGAACTGAACTAAACTGAACTTCAACTCTGAAAACTGGACTGACACGGTTTCAATTTCAATTTACTAGAACTTCTATGTTAAGCTGCTTTGACACAATCTACATTGTAAAAGCGCTATAGAAACAAAGATGAATTGAATTGAATGTGACAACTGCAGATACACATATTGTGATATCAATGCTGAAACTACATATTCTTTAGCCCTAGCAGGAACTTATTTCTTAAGTAAATGCTGGTGAAGTTGACACCATGACGGCTTTGACTGACCAACAGGAAAAAAAAAAATGTTCACCAGAAGCCAAACATGCACACACCGATGAACAGAGAGATTGGCATTCAGTTTCAGCTTTTGTCTTGCACACAGACGAGCACTAATCTCTATAGCTGATCAGCAAACGCACAGACCATCGCACAGCTCTCAGATCAGCTCAGGTCTTTCGGTCTCTGCACTCAAGCAATAAAAACACATGCATCTGGAATCATATTTATCTGGAAAGCAGGCGGTGGATGGACAAATAGGACAGGTGGTGGAGAGAGAGCAAACAGAGATCATGAAGGTAATAATGGAGATGAAAATCTGCAACTATTGAAAAAACACAAACCACACAACATCTAGCGGATGCGATGAAATCAACGTGAGAAAAAAAAAAAAAAAGAGAAAAGAGAAAACATTTATTATCTTAATACACATTCCTAATTATATTATACACAATTTTGACGATGCATATAGGTTAATATTATGTTCAGATAATAAGTTGTAATAAGTTGCAAATAATCCACATTAAATTGATTTAGAGTTAGAAGTATGAAAAGTTAGCATGAAATATAAAAGGACGCAATGTACTTTCTTAATGCAAATTACTTGTTATTTAAGGCACAATTTCGTCAATACACATTACTCCAGATATAACAAAATATTTAAAATTATATATATATATATATATATATTTCAAATGAACTGCCATTAATTATATAAAGTTAACGTGAAATCTAAATTGATATATTTGATATATTATACTTCCTAATTACATACACAATTTCATAAATAAATAAAAAAAATAATAATAATCTTAAATTTGGTCCCAAGTAATCCAAAAGTCAGGGATATATAAATATTCAAAACAAAATAAAATATTAAAAATATATAGTTTAATACTAAAATATATGACCAAAAAAAAAAAAAAAAAAAAAATCTAAGATAGTTGTCAAAAATATACTACTAATTTTCAAAATTAAAAAATAAATTATCAAGCTGATATAAAATATGCTAAAAACTTTAAACATAATAAAAAAATGGAAAAAACAACAAAATTACTAAAACTTAAAATACAGAAACTATAATATTACAAATTAATTGAAAGCATTTATAAATCGCCAATAACACTAAAACAAAACTGTCCAAAGCAACTGTCTAAAAATTGCTTACAGAGCAGTTATGCAGCCTTTCGATTTTTAAAGATCATATATTAAGATCACATTATTATTCTTAACATTCAAGAAGCACATAAACCACCTAAATGGCCAGCTGACAGAATTCCAGTCCATTTCTGGACACTCAAAGCACTTTACACATTGGGGGGGAATCTCCTCATCCACCACCAGTGTGCAGCATCCACCTGGATGACGCGACGGCAGCCATATTGCGCCAGACCGCACACCACACACCAGCTGATTGGTGGAGAGGAGACAGAGTGATGAAGCCAATTATGATATGGGGATGGTTAGTAGGCCATTATGGACAGAGGCCTGTGGGCAAATTTGGCCAGGATACCGGGGTTAAACCCCTACTCTTTTCGAAGAACATCCTTGGATTTTTAACGGCCACAGAGAGTCAGGACCTCGGTTTAACGTCTCATCCGAAAGACGGAATGAATGACAGCAACTAATGGTCTCAGTTTGTAAACAAATACTTTCTAATTTCCCAAAGTTCATAAATTCATTGTAAATTGCACTAGTGGTTAACCCTAAACCTGAAACCATCTTAACTGGTCTCAATCTCAACTTAAACTACAAAAATCTAAACTTAGCTAGCTGTCAATTTTTTTTTTATATATTGCTAAGTTTTAAATTTAAAACTAAATGATCAACAAAAACATATTAAGCATATTAAAAAAATTGCAAAAACAACAAAATGACTACAACTTCAAATTTTAAATGATACAGAAACAATAAGATTACAAACAAATTCAAACCATTTATAAATCTCCAATGATACTAAAACAAACCTGAAAAAGCAACTTCAGTCATACAGGCTTTTGATTTTCAAAGATCATATATTAAGATCACATTATTAACATACAAGTAAACAAACCACCTAAATGACACAATTCCATGAATGACAGCAACTAATGGTCTGAGTATGTAAACAAATACTTTCTAATTCCCCAAAGTTTCAAAGTTTCATTGCAAATTGCTCTGGTGGTTATCCCTTAACCTGAAACCATCTCAACTGGCTGACCCACACATCAAACCAGTTCTGCTCAACACTATACAGGTTCTGCGACTGGTTAGATTAAGCTTAGAAGCAGAAACTCACAACTTCATGACAATGCTATTCTCTTGCGATAAGAGCCTCGGGAGGGTAAAAAAAAAGGTGTAAAGGCTTTGTGCTTCTTCAAGCTCCTCCTCTCCTCTCAAGGGAGGTGTAACTGAGCAGCCGCTCGTAGGAGGAGAAACGGGAGATCACAGCAACAACAGAAAAAAAAAAAGGGAAAAGAAATTCACACCCAAAGCAGAGTCTTTCTCTGAACGGCTGATGCACTGACAGAAGAGCTCACGCTTGATTTGGGCTCACTTTATAGACTGAGGTCATGTGGAATTCAAGACTCAGAGAGACGCACATGTTGGTGAATGTTTAATCTGGTCTCCCATTTACAGGAGCGGACACAAGCTGAAAGGTAGGAAACACGTTGAGTTTATTGGGCTGTGCTCAATGTTTATGCTTCACAATACCAAAACATGTGTAGTGAAGAGCTTGTAGAGAGGATTAGTTTGCCATTTAAGCACAAGGGGAAAATGATCATAGAAAATGACAATGAAATCAGGATTTTAAAATTAAAAATATAATAATAATGCAGAATTTAGCTGGTTAAACATCAATAGCAACGATTACAATCAATGAGTACACATCCAGCAGGTAAAATCTTGGTATAAAAATGTGATTATCAAACAGGAAGAGTTAACTGCTACAAAGGTAGAAAAGTATTTATTTATTTTCCGCAGTGACGTTTTGAGCCTAGAAGCTCTTAGTCAGACTCATTATAAATATTTTTGGATTTTTGTAGCCGACTTTGTTCTTCTTTGAATTACCATTGTGTATGAAATGTGCTATATAAATAAACTTGCATTGCCTTCCTGTTTTAGAAATTATTAGTAAAAATACTGATTGGAAACCTGTTGAAGCTGAATGTCTTTGTGTTGGGAAATAACCAAACAATCCAAATCTGCTGCTCTTCATGCCTTAAGTTTCACAGAAGTTTTTCTTTTGTTATTTTAACTTGTGCTTTACAACTATCTTTTACATTGAACATAGATTATGAACATCGATTGAACATAGATTACAGTTCACAGCTTCTGAAATTGCATCAAATGTCTTTTACGACAGAGATTATTTTACATTGAAAGTGACAGACAAATTAATGTCATATTGTGATGATTATTTCAAATTTTACATAGCTTGATATCAAAGTTAAAGTCAATCATGTGTTTAAATACTTCCTTGATCATCAATAGACAATATTTAAGATGCAGCATAAATCAACTTTCTCAAACATTAAATGACTTGGTCTCTTTTTTTTAAAAGCGTGTTACAAAAAGCTTTCAATTTACTGCTCTAAAATTAATTTAAATAATGTTTTCTTGTTTGCAGATCACAAAAAAAAAAAGTTTATTATTACTAGTATTATTAGTTCGGTGTTTGAGTAAAATGTAAACACTTGTTTTATTCTCTATATGCAGTTAAAGACAAAATTATTAGCCCTCCAGTGAAATTTAAATAATTTTTCAAATATTTACCAAATATAATTAATAATATTAATTAAAATATTTATATAATTATAATATTAATAGGCTAATATTATTGACCTTAGCAGCATTTTTGTTATTCCAGCCAAACTAAAAGAAATAAGACTTTCTCCAGAAAACAAATATAACAGGAAATACTGTGAAAAAAAATCCTACATTGACATTTAATCATTTCCCAGTACTGGGTTGCAGCTGGAAGGGCATCCGCTGCGTAAAACATATGCTGGATAAGTTGGCGGTTCATCCCGCTGTGGCGACCCCAGATTAATAAAGGGACTAAGCCGAAAAGAAAATGAATGAATGAATGGATGACATTTAATCATTTAGCAGACGATTTTGTCCATGCAACTTACAAATGTTTTACATTTGTAAATGTTTCACAAAATGTTTCCTTGCTCTTATTTCAAGCAGGGCTAATCATTTTTAATAATAAAGCAAGCCACCTGTCATGAAAATATTTCACTGTGACCATATCCGTTCACATTTTCACGAGTAATGAGAGCAATGTTTCTCATTCTTTTGACATTTCAGGTACTCAAGTTTGCAAGGGTCATTTTCTTTAGCAGAGGTTTAGCCGTTTTGGCAGTCATTTATCAGCTATTACATCACCTAAAAAACAAGTGAGCATCAACTGTCCAGTCTATGCTGAAAGAGGAGAGATTTAGAGGACTTAATGGGCACTAAATGTTGACATCTCAAAATGAAACACTCAATTGCGCATCACCGGAAATATATCACTTACATCTAAAACCAAAATGCATTAGTCAGAGCCACAGAAATTTGCCCTAGAAATCTATTTGCACATGAATAGCGAATCTGCATGATCGGCCTTGCATGTAATCTAGAAACTGATGAAGAATACAGTTCTGTTCCAAACCAGTAACCTGTCTCACTGCCTACATAGGCAGCATAAGAATTAAAAGGAAATCTAACAAGCGAATGATTTAAAACACTACACATAAGAATGAAGCAATGCTCTAAATATGCATAGCACAAATTGTGCACAAAAAAGTTACATCATTGAAAACTATTTAACTGATGCTAAAGTTAATTGACTAAACGATTCATTGATGATTACAAATAATAAATAAAGTAGGGCTGCACGATATTAAAAAAAGCTGCGATATTTTATTTTACTGCAATAAATATTAAATATGTATACAGTTTCAGAAGATGCTTTGAATAGCTCTATTTGACGGTTTTCTGTTGAGTCTAACAGTATTCATGTACATAAATTGAATAATTACAATGCAACATATGCTTTTCTTACTTTGCTTTGTCTCATTTCTAGTCCAAATATCAAAAAATTCTTAGATCAAGTAGAAAATATTGTTTTTATTTTTACCTTCAGAAGAAATAAGTTAAAATGAGGAGTTTTTCCTTAAAACAAACAAAATTATCTGCCAATGGGGTTATTAAAACAATCTTTTTTTCCACTTAGAAATGTAGATATTTGGACTAGAAACAACATGAAAAGTTTTTTATGTATAAATCACATAAATAAATACAATTTATCTTTGTTACACCTCCAAACATACAAATGTTTTGTGCCCAAATGTTTTAAACTCTCTTGAAATGCTCACAGTCACAGGCCTTAAAAACACATGTAATTGATGAACTTTATCTCTATTATGGTTAAATTTCGCAATGACTCTCTATTACATGTTCTATGGTTCCTTGTCAACTATAAATCAGTCTCAACATTGCATATATTGAGATGTGACTATTGCAGATGCGCACATTGCGATATCGATATATTACGCAAGTTTATTCTTAATTTTCGTATGATGTAGCAAAACGGCCTAGCTTTATGCAAAACCAGATTTCGCACTGACTAGTGCTGTCAAAAGACCTAATGCTTCAGTGATAAGTTAAAAAAACTAAATGCTGCAGATACCGGTGGCACCAAGGACCCAGTTAACCCGGTTTTTAATGTGATATGTGAAAGCTGTGCAGTTGCATGACATAGCGACCGGTGGTGGCGGCTCTGAATCCTCCTGATAAGAAAAAAAATAGCAATGTGTGGAAGTATTTCAGATTTGCTGCTGATGACCAGGGAAATATCAGTTACCCCTAAAAAGTTCAACTTGATTAAATTGATTGAGTTCATGCTGCAATCTTTCAATTTAATTTTAAATTTAGAGCTTTTTATTTTATTTTAATTTTAATGTTGAATTGAAATAAACAGATATTTACACAATGGCTAACACTTATATAACGAGTTTAACAATTTAATGTTCCTATAACTTTATTAGGGTATAAAAATAACAAGGATATGATAGTATCTTGTATTTGTACTCGCCTTTACTGGTTTTTAAATTCCTTTTTTTTTTTTCATTTAAAACATGCATAAAGCATAAACAAACAAGTATAAATGTTTATGTCCTTTTCAGTCTGTCAAAGTGTTTTTCATGTTTGTTTATTGTGCATGAACTAATGCTAATAGAAAAAAAAATATGAATAATAAATATATATTATTGTGTTATGTACCAAATGGAAACTTAAAGAGTTTTAATACTGCCGATCCCATCTAGGTAGATTCCATCTTCCATAAATCTAATTGATTATAAAAGCTGAGGGTTGTTACTGAAAAATTATATTTTAGCTGATGTCAACGAAACTGTTGCATTTGGACAGACTCAATCCATTGTATTACTTATATATTTTAATATTACATCTTCAGACAAACAAACACAAAACACCCCTAATGACTGTAAAAGAGACATTATAATCATTTACAATAATATTTTAGTTCATAAAGGGTTTTGTCATTCATCCCATAATTGGCTAAATTAAAAAAAGCTTATTTATAAATAATAGTTTGCTATTCAGTAATGCCATGTTGTATTTTTAAGGTTTGTAACTTTTTTTTACTAGTGGCAAAACTTCAAACATAATTTTTATCAAAAATGGCATTGGTTTTTGTACAGTTTATGTTTAACTGTTAATAAAAAATACTATGTTGTTTAATTAACATATGTGTGTTTTATTTTTTCACTTTGGTACCAAAATTGGATCTGAAAACAGTGTATTTTCATTGATATCCATAGTGAAACCTGAAATGTTGGTATTGGTATAAAACTAGCTCTGACAAACACTACCAGTCAAAAGAAATCAGCATTTTAGAAACATGTAAAAATTGAAGACTGAAGTAATGAGGCGAGAAAAATAATATTAAAAAAAACCCAACATTTTAGGGCAGAACAGTTGCTCAGTGGTTAGCACTGTCGCCTCACACCAAAAGGTCGCTGGTTCGAGTCCCGGCTGGACCAGTTGGCACTTCTGTGTGGAGTTTGCATGTTCTCCCCGTGTTGGCATGGGTTTCCTCCGGGTGCTCCAGTTTCCCCCCCAATCCAAACACATGCGCTATAGGTGAATTGAATAAACTAAATTGGCCGTAGTGTATGAGTGTGTATGTGAATGCGAGAGTGTATTCCCAGTACTGGGTCGCAACTGGAAGGGCATACACTGCATAAAACATGCTGGAATGGCAGTTCATTTCGCTGTGGCGACCCCTGATAAAAAAGGGACTAAGTCAAAGGAAAATGAATGAATGAACAACATTTTACTTTATACTTAATATATTCCAAGAGAAAAGAGCAACAGTAATATTTCACAATATTACTGTGTTTTATACAGTATTTATAATGAAGAGAACTCTTTCAGCAAGAGAATCCTTTCAAAAATATTTAAAAATCCGTCCAACTTTTGATCTGAAGCGTAGTGAAACTCTGTCACATGTATTGAAACATACAGCTCTACTGTAAAAATATTATTTCTAAAAAGCCATTGCCTCATTTTTACAATCCTCAAAAGGCTTTAAAGCAGAGTAGATTTAGATAGCAGAGTCATAAACTTCAGCTAAAGTGTAACCAACTAGTCACATAGCATCGTGCTACATGAAGCTGTCAGAACGGTGTGTGCTTTTCATTCTTTGGGTGACAATGGGAAACGTCAGCATGTTATACGAGTCCCAGAGGGTTCATTAAACAACTTACAAAACTGGTATCAAAGCTCCTTTGCATCGAGCAACAGGGACCTTCACAGACCTCGAGGTGATTGAGGATCTCTAGGGTGCTATTAAAAAAACAACCGGGAGTTCTGGAGCTTGTAAAAGTGTGAAAGGACAGAGATATATCCCGGGGCGACAAGACCAAAATATGAAGACAATGCTCAGCACTGTCAAAGTGTGTAACGGGGGACCACCTCACTATGCGAGAGATACAAATCCTCACGAGACACCTTGGTTAAACATACAAATATGTTTATCCGTTTACTTTATGATGTGAATAGTTCTGTCCGTGATTTCACAACACATGAGATAATGCCTTACGTAAACTTTAAAACTTGACGTGATCCATTTTTACGTGACAGATCACAATTGACGTAATCCATTTTTATGACATTGATCGATCAATTCAAACATCAATGTATTTAGGAATTGCTTTTTTAAAATATTGTCATGACAAAAAAAGTTTTGGAAACATTTTGTTAAATTAATGAGATCGCTAAAAAAAACAACGCTTCCAACAGAAATTGTAATTTATGATTTATGTAATAATGATATTTCATTACATATACAAGTAAAATTTCAAGTTGCGTAAAGAAATTCATACACCGAAAAAATGCTTTTTTTGCCTTGTTTCTAGTTCAAATAACTAAAAAAAACTTAAAATCAAGTAGCATTTTCTAGACAAGCAAAACATATTGTCTAAACAAGCTAAATAATCCTCCAATGGGGTAAGCAAAAAAAAAAACTTATGTCAAAACAAAAAACTAATTATTTGAGGAAAAACTCTTGTTTTTTACTGGGAATAATATTTCTAAAGGAGCCATTGACACGGAATTGAACCAGATTTTGGTAAAAACCCAAACAATACAAACATAAAAATAAAACAAAACAAAAAAAAAATTCTGAAAAGATTTCAGCTGCTGTCTGGGCTTTCACTGCCTTTCTACACCTCCCTTTCTTCATGTGTTCAATACTTTTTCCCTGCGTCATTTCATTTTATTACACAGAACTTCATTTGTAAACTAATTAGATTGGTTTTCTTTGCATATATAGATTTCTTTGGTTGTTACCAACATCCGGTGAAAATTTCAAGTCAACAGCACCTTTAGAAACATGTTTTCTGAGAAAAATGGTGACGTGTTCAATACTTATTTCCCATATTGTATGCGATGAAAATTCAAAGGAACAAATTACATTTTAAACTGCACTTAACCAGCAAACCTTAAACTAATTTCTCAGATAATTACAGTTATTTTACTGTATTTTTGCATGGACTAGTGTGCCAAATGCATCAGCTCATTTTCTGTGTTAACAAAGCTAACTTAATGATTAACAGAAAAGGAAATATTTATTTTACCAGCTGACAATCCAACCACCTGTGATCATTTTCCTCTTCTCTGTTTCCAGGAGGTCTGTAGCTGCTTTTCAGATGTTGGACTATTATGGTCCAGCTTGAGAACACAAAGTGCAGTTTTCTCTTCTGCCTTGGAATTTGCATCCTAATATGTTCTGCAATCTACCTTAAAGCCAAAGTATCCAGCGACCCTCTTCCTGTAAATGACCTGACCACCCCGTCCCCATCCCCATTCCTACCACCACCACCTTCCAACACCTGTGACATTCTTCCACCAGCAACACCCGGGTTTAAATGGCAACGAAAGGACTGTGAGAAAATCAGCTATCACATCCAGCCAGACACAAACTGCAATCTACTGCTGTCCCAGTTACATTTTATCACGGCGCCGCTGAGCAAAGAAGAAAAAGAATATCCTTTGGCTTTCATCATCACTATACACAAAGAGCTCGCAACGTTTGTGCGACTCCTGAGAGCCATTTATGCACCGCAAAACGTCTACTGCATTCACGTCGATAAGAAAGCATCGGAAAACTACAAGTCGAGCGTCAGAAACCTATCCAGATGCTTCCCAAACGTTTTCCTGTCATCGGTCAATGTAAAAGTCACCTACGCAGGCTTTTCCCGTCTGCAGGCTGACATCAACTGCATGAAGGACTTGGTGGAATCTCCAGTTAAATGGAAAAGGGTTATAAATTTGTGTGGTCAGGATTACCCCATCCAGACCAATTTGGAGTTGGTGCGGTACATGCAAACCCCCGAATGGAAAGACAGGAACATGACGCCGGGAATCAAGCAGCCGCCTAGTATGAGGTACAGGACTGCGTTTCAGTATGTGGAGGTAAAAAACACCCATGTGGCTCAGAATGGTAGAAAGAAGGGACCACCGCCACATAAATTAAAGATTTACTTCGGGACGGCTTATTATTCCTTGATAAGACCATTTGTGGAGTATGTCCTCGACAACCCAGTGGCCAAAGACTTGCTGAAGTGGTCTAAAGACACCTACAGTCCAGATGAGCATTACTGGGTCACGCTAAACCACATTAAGGGTAAACTATCTTTTTTTTATACATTTCAATTGCATTCAATTAATCTTTATTTCTACACTGTAAAAACAAGTCTGTGATTTCAACGGTAAAAAACCCTGTAAAAATTCTACAGTAAAAATCCGTAACCTGGATAACAGTAAGGTTGCTTATATACTTGGTAAATATATGGTAAATAACAGTAAATTCCCTTTGAACTCCCTGCATGACACTTCACTTTTTATGGATTTTTGTTAACAATATATGGTTCTTTTTATTTTTCTCGAGTTATGCATCATAACGGTTAGGTTAAATCTAATGCTGATAAATAATGTTTATTGCATAGTTGTGAGAATGAAACTGAGCACCTTATATATTATTATGATTCTCTGCTTGTGGGAAATGTAGTTTGTGATCCGCATTGGTTCATGGCTTTCTCATCCACACATGCTTTTGGTTGTGTTTTTGTCTGTGCTACAGAGTTATGTTGTGTAGATGTTAACACTTCAAAACATCACAACAACAAAAAAAAGAAATGCAGTAATTGACCATAAAATTTTGTAATTTATTTTACGTTCCTACCATATTTTTAACACTTAAATTCCAGCAACCACAGCTACAGTATTTTTATCTTAAATGGTATGGATTTCTTTTTACAGTGTTTTTACTATGTATATAATATCACAGATGAATAAGAGAGAACTAAAAGCCATAACAATACTTCAGATAGTGGAACATTCCAGCATATCAGGCAGGCAGTAGAGTGGTGGTAGACATAGGATTTCATACAACACAGAGCGTTTTGAATGCAATAGGTCATCCTTCAACTCAACGGAAATCATTCAAAGTTCAGTTCTATATCTATAAATACACCTGTAAAAATGTAACAGCTGTCTTATCTGATGTTTTGATATTTGAACTGTATTTCAAGTAATGGAATTAAGTGAATAAACTAATGGCAAAGGATTACATTTTGTTAATGAAATTTATGATGATGATGAATGTCCATCAACAAGCTTTTTCTCATATGCTACAACAAGACAACAATAAAGTCATTAAACTTTGTGACTATATGATAAATGTCATATCACAGGTGAAAAAAAGATGAGATTACAATGTAGATTGAAAAAAAAAAACTGCTGTGACAGTATTGAGTGTTCACGTTTTTGGTTGCCAGATGTCAAAAGTTTAAATCCCCCAATCAGAGCTTTCTATTAGAAAGACATACACTCTCAGAAATAATGGTACGAGAGGTGTCACTTGGTGCATGGTACCTTTTCAAAAGGTACACATTTGTGACTAAAGGGTCCTTATTAATACCTCAAGGGTACATATTAGTACCTAAAAAGTACAAAAGTGTAACTCTTAGGCATTAATATACATCTTTGATGTACCAATATGGACCCTTTAAGTACACATGTGTACCTTTTGAATAGCTACTACCCCAGTGACAGCTCTTGTACCATTATTTCTGAGAGTGTACGGTATATATCCAAATGGAATATATCACCCTTCGAAGGGCACTTCAGTGAAAATAGTCATGGGTACCATATTGAAGCACTGTTCCAAACATAAGGGCGTACTCTCACTAGGCACGGTTGACTTGAACCATGCCGAAGCGCGCTTGTGCCCCCTTCCCTCTCCCCCTCGGCCTGCACTCACACCGCATCTTCACTTTCGAGCCGGAGCACGCTTATGTCATCGATGATGCGACTGTTCAGTTTAACAGATGAGAAGCGCTCTCACTCAGCACAGTGAACATTGCTTTAGTTAATTGATTAATAAATCCATCTGAAACAGTCCCTTAAAAGTGATGTTGGGTCTTCAGTTTCGCGCTCTGGCATGCTTTGCACTCACACTACAAGTGTACACCAGGCACACCTCTTCCAACCGAGCCAAGGCCGGCCAACTGTGCAGCGCCTGGGCCTGATTCGGAGCACTCAGACTTGTCAAACAAACTGGGAAATGCACCCGGGCATGGTTTGGATAGCGTAATGTGAGTACGCCCTATGTGCCCAATTATGAAATTAAGGATTTTGAAGTATACAACTGATGGACACTTTGGGCCATTATCCTTTGAGCAGTGAAGTTGTTTGGCGTCACACACTGCATTCAATTTGGAAGGACCCTCTGAAGGGGTTAGGGCATGAGCCTTTCTGAATGGAACCAAGCCAAATTTTCTGGCTAATGTTTTACTTAAACTCTGCAATCTGGCAACCATCAGACGTGTATTTGTGTGTACATGACAAACGAAAGTGCAATAATAAACAAAAACGGCCAGACATCAAGTTGACTAAACTTAAACATAACTAAGTATGCTAAGAACTAAAATTACCTTTGAAACAGGACCAAGACTAAGGCGAAATTAAAATATAGCTGACAAGAATTAACACTATTGCATAATAGCCGGAAAATGCTAAATTTTTAAGTATGCCATACCAAGGTTTCTTAGTCCTTTACGTACAAGCAAAAAGACAATAAAGGTCTTCTTTCATAAATTATATTATATAATGTTATATTATATTATGGGCTTGCTGACAAACAAGACAACATCTGAACCGTCAGTACATTAGTTTTGTTCTCATTTGATACTACAGTATCAGTGTAGTCATTTATCGTAAGAATGAGTGGCATTAAAACGCCGTTGACTCACTGTTATTTCCAGTAAACCATTTGAGATAAACAAGCTTTGGTAATAATAATAATAATAATAATGACAGGAAGCATGTGGTCTCCAAATCATAAAACAGTTTTTCCATGTTTACACAGAAGCACCAGGCAGCAATGTGGAAGGAGAATGGGAAGGTAATGTCCGTGCAGTCAAATGGAGGGACCAACAAGGAACAGCACATCAGGGTTGTAAAGGTACAGAAGCACAAACATTTCTATTGTAAAATATAGCATTTATTTCTAGGGTTAGAAATGTAGGCACATTAAAAGTCTGGTAATACTTTTTGTTTTTTTACATTTGAATCTTGTTACCCAGCAAGTTTACTATGGATGTTACATTACTGTCATTTTTTATTATATAGTCACTTTAAAGCAATCATAAATTAATCAATAAATAAAATTATTCCCCCTTTTAATAGCTTTTTGTTTATTAAAACTTTTGTCATGATCTGAAAGTGCTTAAAGTATCTTAAATATTTCCAGACAAGAGCAGTAAGGGATTTCTCTCTCTCTCTCTGCATTGTTGTGGTTTCATTATTAAACATTTTAATCAGCAGCAAGGTTCTGATTATTCCACAGATCTATTTTACAGTATCAGATTTTTTCCATCCTGTCTTCAACACTTAATTGACCATGTTTGCATTAGATTTGCATCATAAAAACATTTGGAGATACAAGTGCACTTAAAAGATTTTACATTTATATTTTCAAGCAGACGCTTTTGTGCATAACTTTAAATCATCATCAAAACAGCAACAATATGTTGACGCAGTAAGAAGTATTGGTTAGTTTAGCATTGTGTGTAGCGGTTTTATTATTAACAAACAAACAAACAAACACACAACCAGGTGTAAAGATTGCTAAAGAATAAATAGGGAGATATTGTTGGAGGATTAAGTGTTGATGAAACCGACAAATCTGCTTTTCAAAAAAAAAATTCAAATTAAAAAAACAAGTTACGCCAATCATTTCACCATGATGGAACATTAAAGGTAAAAGTTGTCCAAGTGAAGAGAGAATCATCATGCGTGAATCGTTTTTTTCATCCCGCCCCTATTAATTTCAGCCTGCAGACAAGCCCTTTGCATAGTCATCATATTATTCTCTTATCAGACAATTATTTTTTTGGTGTAGACATATTTCACTCTTGTGTATACTAATGATAAAAACTGCTTGTTTCCACAGGACAATACATCAGGGGTATCTGTGTTTACGGTATTGGCGACTTACTGTGGCTTATCGAAAAAGAGAGCATGTTTGCTAATAAGTTTGAAATGACAAGCTTCCCGGAAGCCCTGGACTGTATGGAACTGTGGCACAGGCATAAAGTTCTCCAACAAGCGACTGTTCCCATTCAACCATCGTGGCATCTTACCACAGAAGTGGAGGTCGTTAACCGCACGCTCATTTTAACACCAGGAGATTGTGTCTGACACCATCACAGACATTCACAAGTTTACAGGCTTGCCAGCACGCTCAAAACCATGAATCAAGAACATTGCAAAGTCAAGTTTCTCATGTAAGCTGCATGTTAATATTTTCAGAAATATTCCAGTTCAGGGCTAGCAGAATTTCTAAATCACTAGTAGCCTTTTGGGCCACCACACTTTATTTTGTAGTAGCTCGAAATAAATGCAAGTGGCCCGAATATAATAGACATTATTTAGTAAATTTAAAAAATATAAATAAATTGCATTCATTATAGGCTGAGTATATTTGAAAATAACCATTTTTTTTTTTTTTACTATATTTGAATTCATGATAGGCTGCACATATATCTATATTTTTGAAAATAACCAATTTTTTTTTTCATTATTTTCATTTATTAATAAATTTATTTTTAATTGTCCCTGAAATATAAATTATGTGAAAACCTCTATGCATGAAAATTACATACAACATAATTACCCAATTTGTGAGAGAATGCAAAAGCATTGAAATAGGCTATATTTTCCCTTTTAAGATTGCCCGTCGGGCATGGTGGAATCATTTTTGGTAGCCCAACTGGAAAACAAAGTAGCCCCGGGACACACTGCAGCTTGTGATGTTTAAATGAAACCTTGTGAACGTTGATGATTTCGTGAGAGCTGAGTAAAAATAGATGCACTGTTAGTAGTGATATAAAATTATGGTAACACTTCAGTTTAAGTACCAACTCCCAATATTAACTCCTGGCTTATTACCTGCTTATTATTAAGATATTGGCTATTTATTAGTATTTATAGAGTTTGAACTTATTCTACTTCCCTAATCCTACCTGTTACCATACTACCTTACTATTTATAAGCAGCAAAATAGTAATTTATTGAGCTAAAAGTCGTAGTTAATTGTTTGTTCATAGCAGGAATTGTACCTTTAAATAAAGTGTGACCAAAGTTATATTTATGTTTTATTTATTAACTGCTGCATATTGCACTGATATTTACACAACTGAATAAACTGTAGTTGAATAAAGGAATATGCTCAGCCAAATACTGCCGTTACAGATTGTTATAAAACAATGCTTTTTAAATTATGTGTCAAAATGAAACAACTTAATTTCTGTATGCCTTTAATACAAAATTATGAAAGTACATAAATGAAAACATTAAAAAGATTGTTCCTACCTACTATAAAAACATCAGACAAATATTGAGTTGTTTTTTACTGCACATCATTGTAGAATTTCATTGTACAGCTGTCATAAATGTAAGTTGCATATTTTTCAATATGTAAATATTCATGCAAAAAAATGATGCATTCTGCGTTAAAGATGTCTGTAGTCAAATTCTAATTTGGGCGTCATTCATTTTGTTCAGTCTTTCTGCTTTTGTTCATTGCTGTCAACTGTACTGATGGATGAAACATGCATCAAGCACTTTTATTTCCACTGTGGTCTTAATAATGTTAATAAATGTATCGCCTCAGTAATTCGGATGAAAAAAAAAAAAGATTGTAATAGCCAATGTGAATTATTTAAGAGATTGAAATGAAAGAGGAACATATTGCAGTCATAAACTTTTACAGCACTACATTTAGGCAAGAACTGTTCACATGTAAAATCTCCTTAGATATCCATTTTTGCTTTTAATTTGAAGGTTCTTGGTGAGTTAAAGGCTGGTGGCTTTCCCTGGAGTTAAGCACAGTGAAAAATTACTATTCAAAAGCCAGACGTGTGTAACACAATACATGACCGCAGGTTATGATTAACAGCACCTGGAATAGTTAAACATTTGCTTATAAATGGATAACCATAAGGGAGTTATATTCTATATTCAAATCTTGCTAAATGTTTGTCCAAGCACAGCTGACTTGTTTACGCCGGTTTAGAGAAGATATGGGCTTCAGGATGCTGTTTGCTCATTTCCGACCTTAATACTGGAATACATTGAGACAAATGTCACAGAGAAACATTAGCTGGCTGAGTCTGAAACCAATTAGACAGAAGCAGAAGACTGAGAGGTTAATGATTCACTATTGAGAGCCGAAGACATGCATGGCACACTCATTAGCCTAGCTAAACTCTGACCAAATCCCAACTGCAAACAAACCCGAAAAATGCACCCGTCATAAGAGAGAGGAGACAAGTCAACTGGACACAGAAACACGCAAGCAGAAATGATGACTGCTCAAAAACACGGCTTATCTTTACCTACAATTATAAACCCACATGCTCAATTGGACCTGACAAACTGTAAATGCAAGTAGGATGAAATTGAGAAATCATAAGAATTTTTAGCTATTTTGGGGTTATTTTCGATAATGATCTTTAAAATATATATTCAGTTGAGTGCGTTTCTTGGCTAGTTTAGATCTGTCATGGACAAATAATTTTTTTCCAACGTGTAACAACTCTTTCAAACCAATACATTGTTTAAAGCCTTAAAATGTTAGGTCCACTAAAGTAATAAAATAAAATAAAATAAAATATTTTGTATGAGAACGGATAAAGTTTCTTTATAAACATTATATTATTTATAATATAATATAAATAATATCTTCAAGCCCCAATATTTCCAGCCAAGGTTTATATTATCATCTAACTTCACAAAACATTAAGATATTAAATTTCAGGCGCTTGGCTATAACACTGATTAAATAAGAAAATTAAGGGGAGATGACTTTCAGAGAATAATAAAAACTGTGCACTTAGTCATGCAGCTTTATTTTTAATAAACATAGAGCACTTGTGGTCATTCAAAAGCGATAGCGTAAAAATTGTATGCATGCATGCATTCAAAGCCATTTCATTATTTTGCATACGACAGCGGCTTCCTCATACAAGCGCACATGAATCACTGAATCATTCATTCAAAAATCAAAGAATTCACTGAATCCCTGAACCCAAATGCTTGTTCAAAAACATTGCAGTGTTGCTGTGAGAAGCACAAATGTTCTGCACAAGCTTTGTTTGAAACTATTTGCATTGGGGATACAGAAAAAAATGAAAATATTGCATCTAAAACGTCGCAGTCGATATTAACTTATTGTGTTTGTTTTGTTGTATAAAATCTTCATCACTTTCTTGTGTGATTTGATTAAACTAGATCATTTCATGTATCATTTTATTCATTCAATCATTCATTATTTCTATTTTTTTTTAATGTTGAAATATAGCATCAAACTGTATTATGCTTCATCACTACTATTTATTTATTTATTTATTTATTTAAAATAACACTGACAGACAAATAAAATTGCCTGAAAGTATGACAAACAGTTAGAAAATAAATGCATGTACATGATGGAGAACTTGCGGTTGCACTATAATGTAATTACAACCATATGAATAACACTCTGATGCAGAAATCTCTTGTAATATAAACATGTTAGAATCCATGAACTTCAAATTAGGAAATAACCAAGCTAAAATCAAGCACAAAAAGCAGTATGTGGATTCTAGCAATGCCAAATAGATGACTCCTTAATGATAAAATGCTTAATGCTTTAAGCAAAAATAAATCTTCCTAAAAACTGAATGTCAAGACATTAATATGTACAGTAAAAGCAACATCTACCAATAAACTTTAAACAAACATTATAGTGGCTATTTGCAATCAGGTTTAGTTTGACTAACATTAGAAACAAGATCTGTTCATTAGTTTATGCTAGCTCGCGTCCAAACATAACAAATACAGCTTTTATTTTTAATGATCTATTAATTTAATGATTAGTAAAATCTTCAAATTAACATTAACAGGAAGCTTTTTCACTGTTATCTGCACAATTATCATGAAGTAAACAAATGAATTAACCTTCCACTTTTGCCCTGGTTATTTATTTTCTAAGTTTTCAGGAAGGTCATTAGCATATAGCTGTTGTAACACACAGACAAAAGGATAAGATGCAAGCAATAAAACATACAAAGGGTAATGCAAGCATCGAATGTCACCATTTTTCTCAGTAAATCTATTTCTAAAGGCGCTATTGGCATGACATTTTCACCAGATGTTGGTAACAACCCAAGTAATCCATACAAGGAAAGAAAACAAAAGAAATGAGTTCAAAAAAAGTTATGTGTAATAACATGGAATGACACAGGGAAAACATATTGAACAAACTTACTGAAATGTATTTAATTCTACATACAGAAGCTTTTAATATGTGCCCAGAGCTACATTTTTGAGAACCGACAAATATGTACCCTGGACTATGTTTTCTACAGAATGCACTGTGTACATTTCTGACAATATTAATGTCCTTCTGGCGTGCATCTGTGAGAGAGGCTGGTCGGCTTGTTGCCGTGCATAATAAATCAGCTTGATATCAACTGACCCACGCACACCCCTTTCCTAAACCAAACCAATAGTGTTTCAAAAGCAATCTAGATGAGAAAAGCCATTGTGGCCGTGTGCTTCTACCGCGACCTTAAGCTGAGTTTCATTTTTTCCTTGTTTCTGGAACCATCCTTCATCGGACTCAAAGCCCAGTCTGCTCTACTCCACCTCCAAAGTCTAGCACCGTTCGCGGTGAGCTACCGCGTAAACCAGTCACACTGGAAAAAGTCATCCATACGGAGGTAAGCAGTCAGCAGTAGCAGCTGTTTTATATATAAAACGCAGCCATATGTATCCGCTAGCACAAATTTGTCAGTTCTCAATATATGACAAGGCACATTTTCCCAAAGAGTTGTGTGTATTTTATTAGGTTCAGCCAAAGACTATAAATGGACTTTGGTTCCGTCTGATAGACGAAGATAGATACTTACTTACTTACTCCCAGGGCCATTTTATATCGAAGTTGATAGTTAGCTGCACCATATTGGTGTTTCGTAACATCTAGTTTTTATGAGGTGGGTTGTTAACCCAATGCTCAACCCCCAACCTGGAGGACCAGGACATACACACATACACTACGGACAATTTAGCTTACCCAATTCACCTATAGCACATGTCTTTGGACTGTGGGGGAAACCGGAGCGCCCGGAGGAAACCCACGCCAACACAGGGAGAACATGCAAACTCACAGAATTTGAAAAAACACTCAGAAATGCCAACTGACCCAGCCGGGGCTCGAACCAGCGACCTTCTTGCTGTGAGGCAACAGCGCTACCCACTGCGCCAGACAAAGATAGATGATAGACGAAAAAATTTAAGCAGATTTTAAAACTGACACAAAATCCTCTTTACAAGTCAGTTTGATTGCACTTTTAAGACCTTTGAAACACAAATTTAAGACATTTTAAGAATAATTAAGGACTTATTTTTATACTATGAGATTTAAGACTTTAAGGATCCGCGGACACCCTGCAATAGCATCATAAAATTTACAGTTGAAGTCAAAATTATTAGCCCTCCTGTAAAATTTGTATTCTTTTTTTATATTTCCCAAGTGATGTTTAACAGAGCAAGGAAACTTTCACAGTATTTCATACAATATTTTTCTTCTGGAGAAAGTCAGGGTATAAAATGCAGCCATATGTACCCATGAGCACATATTTCTGTTGGTTCTCAAAAATGTACACCTGGGCACATTTTCCAATAAGCCTGTGTTGCCTTTATTGGTAATCACAGCTTCAAGACATCTTCTGTATTGAGACACTTGTCTTTTTCTCAAACCAGTTGAGAGTTTGCTTAAATGTGTGTTTCGGGATCATTGTCTTGTGGAAAAGTCCACCCATGGTACATCCTCCTGGTAGACGACAGCAGATTTATATCAAGAATGTAGATTTTTTCCATTCATCTTTTCTTTATTTATATGAAGTTTGACATTGCTGCATGCTAAAAAATAGCTCCAGGTCATGATGTTCTCAACTCCAAAATTCTTGTATAATATTTTTTAGCAAAAATATGGATTTTCTTTTCATGAAAATGTCTTGCAAAAAATAAAATCAAGCAGTTTCAAGGACCTGTACCGATGTCTTTTTATTTTCAAAGTTTTTTACTGATAGATTACAGCTGGTGTCTTGGCTTTCCTTTCCGATTTGAACCTCCCTTTCGTTGTGTGTTTCAATACTTTTTGCCTTTGACATTTAATTTTATTACACAACTTAATTTCTGATTTTATTTGTTTTTTTAATTTTCTTGCATGTATAGATTATGTGGGTTGTTTCCTATGTCTGGTGAAAACTTCATGTCAATAGCACCATTAAATATAGTTGAAGTCAAAAATATTAGCTCTCCTGTGAAACTTTTAATCTTTTTTTAAATATATTTCCCAAATAATGTTTAACAGAGTAAGAAAACTTTCATAGTATTTCCTATAATATTTTTTTTCTTCTGGAGAAAGTCTTGTTTTTTTAGAACAAAATAATTTTTAAATTTTAATTACATTTTAAAAAATAAATTAAGATCATTATTATTAGCCCCTTTAAGAATTTTTTTCCATTGTCTAAAGAACAAACCATTGTTATCTAATAACTTTGCTAATTAACATAATAACCTAGTTAAGCCTAGGGCTGGGTGATAAAATCGGTATCGGTATTTATTGACCGAGCACCATTGTCAACATCGATAAAAATTGTAAAAAAAAGCTCGGTATGAAGTTTCGATATGAAGCACTATAGTTGTATTAAAATGTGGCTGCTAAGCGATTGCCACTTGCACGACAAGCATATGGGAGCGGCGCACATGTGACGCGTGCATTTTCCAGGCGCACCTAGATGAAAACATCTCAACTTTTCCAAATGCTGCATGCGTACCACAATTCATGCAAGTAGAACTAACCTATCTGCTTCACACTTTGTATGGAATATAGACATTTCAGTAATAACGGCAGACTAATTACCTCAGACAAACACAGCGTATCCAAACACTGCAGCGCTTTTTACTTTTCTCCATAAACTTGTATCAGAGCTGCAGCAATGGGTCAGAATAACAACACTCGTAAAAATTAGTGCGGAGTGAGGAGATTGTAAATAAAAAAGGGCATAAGGATGTCGCCAGAGTGGCTTTTTGGTTTCTTTTCTTGTGCATCCAGCCACCAGCACCCCATTTGAAAGATTTGTTAGCATAGTGGTAATGTAGTCATCCAACTTCACAATTTGTAAATTTGCAGTATGTATTTGAATAATCATGGCTGGTTCCTTTACTTGAAAGCTCAGATTTGACCCCCAACATTTCTTTTGTTGAGTTTGAGGTTTACTGTATTATTATTATCCACACCTTAAAGTTTGCTGTGATTGTTCAGCATTTGCACTTTACCATTGCACACACTTTGTAACATTTCATTTATCAAGTTTAAGAGTCTCAGTAACACTTACGTTCATTTTATTATAAAGAGATCAGGTATTTTGTTTAAATATTTTTGTTTTTTACTATTAAAACTATTTGCCTTCGTAATGTTGGCAAATTAAAATAAAGTGGTTAAATTAAAAAAAAATCATAATATTCCTAAATGTATTGTTAAAAAATATTCAATAATTATCGATACCGAATGATATGAAACATGATATCGTGATTTTTTTTTTTTTTGCAATATCGCCCAGCCCTAGTTAAGCCTTTAAAATGGCACTTTAAACTGAATACTACCGTCTTGCAAAATAACTAGTAAAATATCACGTACTGTCATTATGGCAAAGATGAATTCAATTAGTTATTATAAAGTACTTGACAAAACTATTATGTTTAATAATGTGTTGAAAAAATCTTCTCTCCATTAAACAACACTTGAGAAATATTTTTAAAAGAATTTAAATTTCACAGGAGGGCTAATCATTTTGACTTGTAAACTCACTGATAAAAAAGGTGACGTGTTCAATACTTTTCCCCCGCTGTATTCAAGAACATTGCGCTTCACCCACCTTATGGCAGATCACAGTCTTGACCTCTTTGAGCGCTCGCTCCGAGAAAACACACCCACACGTTTGCAGGAAGAAAAACCTCAAAGACAAAGACAAAAGCACTGAAGTTAAAACCACAAGAATCAGGTAAACGTCTAGAGTAGGTTTCATTTCTGGGGTAACATGCTGAACATGAAAAAACGAACACAAATTTTCCACTATAGTTAGAATCGAAACTTAGAGCATCTACAAAGTTTTTTTTTCCCACGTGTCGCTCGAAACCATGAGAACAATTTTGTGTGTGTTAAACTATAAGAATGGAAAAATCATTTACATCAGTATCAAACAGCCACTTCAGTCACATATTAGTAGGAATGTTATTGTAAAGATATTATTACATTATGAAAAATATCAAAACAATTAATTTATTACTTTTTATAACACAACACAAATTGGTGTATGATGTTATATCATATTACCACCAGTAAATACCTTGTTGTGAAGACTGCATTCAATACCAGTGTTTTAAATGGTTTGAGTTTGGCTAATTTTTTATATTTTCATTTATATTTGATAAGCTTGTTATGAGTCATTCTAATTGGTTTTAAATTTATGTCTATACAGTGGAAATTGTCATTTTTAAAAATGCAATGACTTTTTTTTAATTCAGTTAACATTCAATGTATGTAAGATCATTTGTTTTATCGATAGCATTTATTTATGCTCATTATTTATGTCAACATTCGGGTATTATTTCAATGCTGAAGTGTTTAATTAGCAGACATTTGTGGTCTCCATTTTTCTGTCATCCTAGTTGTGCTGCACTTTTGACAATTAAACAATGAGTTAAAAAAAAAAAATCTGAAAGAGCCATATTTAATCTTGGCTATGGTCTCTGCTGGTGGTTTCAGTCAACAGCAAAGTAAGCTGAATATAGGTGGCCTTACTTGTGTTTTCCATTCATCTCCAATCCCACAACAGGACAGATGAACATGGCGAGGTGCATGTCTTCATAACAGTCTCCTTTAATATTTCTCCTTTCGCCTTCCCATGCCGGATTGTCGGTCAGAATCAGCTCCTTCACGTCCTGTCCAACACACCAGGGTTACTACATTGTACTAAAAACTAAATATTGTTATATTATATATATATTATCTCAAATTAAATAACATTAAAAACATACATTTTAGTTTGATGTCAACCTAAAATAAAATCAAACTATTAGGCAAAAACTTTAAATAAACATTAATTAAAAAAGTAAAACATGCAAACTTATTTTTAATATTATTATTATATCTAGTTGCCATTTCTCATTCAGAACTTGATTTAATGTAGTAAAATTAACCCTAATCTAATATAAATGATAGTCATGGTTTAAAAAAACTACATTAAAACTGTAATTACAATTTTAAATATTAAAATTCAAATGATAAAAATGAAAGATATTAAAATAAAATTATGTGCATTATTTTCCATTTAGTCCAAACTGATCTACTAAGATCTAACTACGTAGCTCAACAAAATCTCAAACAGAATAAAAATTAAAAATAATTAAAATAACTAATTTTTTTAAAGACCTTTTTATCCAAGTAAAGAATATTTATGAGCAATATTTGAAAGGAATACAATACATCAATATGTCCTATAAATGTACACTTAGAGACTATGAGTTGAACTTAATGACCAACAAAAAGTTTCAAATTGTAAAGCTTAAAAAATACATCTTTTTTTATAAAAAAAAAAATCAAATCTCTATTACTTAATTCATTTGACCTTTTTTCTTTTATAATTTTCCTCATTAACAGCAAAATTTAGAAATATATTGGTTCTTCTGAACAGACACATAAATAGTGATTGATTAAGATGAGTATTTTTGTTTCTCAAATTTGTAAAGAAACATAATTACATGACATGAGTCTTCTTTTCCATTGAATTGATCAAAATGCATAAATTTTGGTTTAAAACAAGAATATATACCTACAAATGGGATTGCTTCAAATGTAAAAATAATTGTCATAACCTATTGGAGAAATGGTCGTGCCCAACTGAGCCTGGTTTCTCTCTAGGTTTTTTTTCCTTCACTTTCGCAAAATTGGTGAAGTTCGTTCCTCGCCGCTGTCGCCACTGGCTTGCATGGTTTGGGACTTGTGAAGCTGCGCATCGATGAATTTGCTCTTCAGTGTTTGGACTCTCAGCAGTGAAAATTAAACCACACTGAACGTAACTGAACCTAAACTCTAAAAACTGAACTGACACCATTTCAATTCACTATAATCTTCTATGTGAAGCTGCTTTGACACAATCTACATTGTAAAAGCGCTATAGAAATAAAGATGAATTGAATTAAATATTGCCAGATATTTCTAATTGTTTTAAGCATAAACTCACAAAATGTCTCTAAAATCGACAATGTCTTGATTTTGCATCTCAAATAAATTGATGTTGATTTAACCCCTCAGCATTCCTGGATTTCTGTAACTAATGGCTCACTAATGGGTGGAAAACAAAAACTTACTGCAGTTTATGCAACATTTAAAGCTATGACTAAGAAAACAAGCCTTTCTGCTCCATTTAAGATCTTTTTAAGGCCTTCGAATGTCTAATGTCAAACCAAGACTTTGTAATATTTTTCAAAAACCCTCTCTCTCACACACTGACAGACAGACACATACACGTACGCATACATGTACACGTGCACAGTTCATATGTCATGTCGAGGTGTATCGCTTAAGGAAAATCTTCTTTCTCACTGTTATTTAGATAATGACAATTTGTAAGCATTTACTGACCTTGAGGCTACGAATGTGAGCCACAACCTCTGTGTTCGGCCTTTCTGCTGATTTATCCAACAAGTACTCAATGATGGCATCTTTATTATAGAGTCTGGGGAAAGAAAAAAATATATATTTTAAAAAGCAGGTGCTTTAGAGTCTGTTTTATATAAATTTATACAATGTCGGCATGTTGGCAGATGCATATTAACTAATTAAGAGAGTATTATCATTACAGTATTTTTATATTCTGCACTTATTGAGGTGTCATAAGTGAATCCACCAAAGGGATTTAAATATGGTAAATTATGCCAACCAGAGCTGGGAGTTCTGCATTCTTATTGGTCAATCATTCAAACAAAATATTCAAATTCTATTGAAACCTGTGCAGCTTTCCGTGAGGATCCATCCATGGCTTCACCTGTGGTTACGCGGATCTTATTTCATATACCACAGTTAAACAATGGTTGGTTATGCAGGAACAATGGCAAGTAATTATAAAAGAGCTTACGTAAGGTATTAAGCCATTATCATTTAAAATAAATCCCAAACAGGTGATCAGACAGGCCAGGGTGTGAAGTAAAGGTCTTGTTTCAGCCTAATGGGTTTTAATTTGTGATAATGACCATATGATTATGTGGGTCAGAGATGAGAAAGGCCATTTACGCCATTAAAAATGATTTTTCAATTATACACATATAAAGCATTTTAACAAAATACAATGCCTACTTTAATGTGAAAATAAATAGTCAGAATATGAATATTTTAAACTGTTATGAGCTAAATTGACATTCAATGTAATATTCCATACATCGAGGATCATTTTCTTAAAATACCAAGTTAAAACATATTTTAGTTTTCTTGGTAAGCACAAATAGGTGTTTACTTCTTTGTGGACCCTGTGTCCATTAGAATGCACATCACATGCAGCCCAAAGCCAGCAGTACATAAGAGTGGCCGATTGTCATCCAATCAAATGGCAGTAAGGCTCGGCATGTTGTAATTTGAAGAAAATCCACTACACTGAAATGCAGCATGGCATCACTTCACTCCAGACACAGATGAAAGCCACATTTATTCAAATTCAACAATTTCATATGCAGAATACACAGATCTTGAAGTTCTTGAGCATATAGCAGATGGAAATATCTTAGATGTGGACACTATGTGGAGTGATGAGGAAGATGAAGATAAAGTTTGTTATAAACAAGGTGCAATCTATACAACAAAAACCTCAAAATCAAAGTAAAAATGTTACAATGTTAATGTTTGGGATTTTGAAAATAAATGTCAAGATTATAGCAGCAATCATGTATGTTTTTTTGTATTTTATGTTGGTATAACATTCGGCAAGTACAACTGTTCTGACCTGATGTCGATTGAAATGGACAAAAATATATATACTTAAAGGGTGTTGAATTTTTATTATTATAATTTGGTCTCATTTATAGGAGCCTCAAGAACTGTGTAAACGTACTTTTAAATGTTTTTTTAAACTTGGAAAATAATTCGGGTCTGAAGGGTTTAAAAAAATTAAGAGTTTTAAATAACGAAATAACCACAGAGTACATTGTCCCAAATATGAAGTTTATTAAAGATCACTTATTGTAACAGAACCAAAAAATCTGAAATTAGATTTTTTTTAAAAGTCAATATTCATTAGTCAACCTGTGACATCATTAAAAGGTACTCCAAAAAAAACAAACAAACATGGAGCTGGCAGGAAAGCAAGTTTTTTTTACTGTTCTTAAATATGTGATAATTCCCCCTTTTCACCAAACATCATTGATATTTTTAGCACAATACGCGAATACATATGACTAAATGTACTGATCTAGCTTATGGTTTGACATATTTAAAGCATGAAATAATATATAATAATTATTTACCTGCCCAGCTCACAGGCGACTATGGGCCGCTTCAGCTTCTCCTGACTCAAAGCACAGTATTTCCATTTGGCAGCGAGCTCTGCATTTTTATCGACCTGTAAAAAAAACAAGCTCTTATTTATTATCCATAATTATAACCATAACACTGGTGGTGGATGTGGAGATTCCCCCCCAACATCTGTAAAGCGCTTTGTGTACCCAGAAAGCATTATTTTACTTTTATATTTAAAATATATTTATTATCTCTTTTTTGTCCTGTCTCTGTAATTCTGTTGCACTGTAGAAGCTCTGTCAGGAAAACAAATTCCTCGTATGTGTGAACATACCTGGCAATAAAGCTCTTTCTGATTCTGATTATATAAATGTAAGGAACTATTCAAATGATTAAAACACTATTAGATATAAAAAATGTATGATTTATGATGGCCCTAAATAAGATTTACTAATATTTAATGGCATAAATATTAACAATAATGTGGAAATACAAATTTTAAACAACAAAAACATTGGTACAGATGCAAGAAATAGTTTCACAAATAGGACTTAGCCAGGACTAGGTCTTCGTTGAATTGGCATATTTAAGCCACTAATATAAGATTGCCTTTAAAAAAAACACACCCACACATTACTGGTGTACATCTGGAGACACAATAATGACACTGACGTATTTTAAGATATCTAAAAGGTAAGTTATTTTCAGTTGAGACATCTCAAACATACAATTGAATCTATAGGACTAGCCATAAGTCTTGTCTGTGAAACCGGGAGTAAGTGTTTAAAGAAACTTATATTAAGCACTTTTTACACTCAAATATAAAAATTTAAATGATTAAAATTCTTTATATTAAAATAATATTGTGTGAAATATTTTTATTTAGATTAACTTGATCTACTAAGATCTAACTATGACATATTGAGGTAAAGTTGGTTTTATCTTCGCACATTCGGACAATCTATATAAAATAATAATAATAATATATTAATATAGGGCAAGGGGCGACGCGGTGGCGCAGTGGGTAGCACGTTCGCCTCACAGCAAGAAGGTCGCTGGTTCGAGCCTCGGCTGGGTCAGTTGGCATTTCTGTGTGGAGTTTGCATGTTCTCCCCGTGTTCGCGTGGGTTTCCTCCGGGTGCTCCGGTTTCCCCCACAAGTCCAAAGACATGCGGTATAGGTGAATTGGGTAAACTAAAATTGTCCGTAGTGAATGGGTGTGTATGGATGTTTCCCAGAGATGGGTTGCGGCTGGAAGGGCATCCGCTGCGTAAAACATATGCTGGAAAAGTTGGCGGTTCATCCCGCTGTGGCGACCCCAGATTAATAAAGGGACTAAGCCGAAAAGAAAATGAATGAATGAATAATATAGGGCATCACGGTGGCGCAATGGGTAGCACGATCACCTCACAGCAAGAAGGTCGCTGGTTCGAGCCCCGGCTGGGTCAGTTGGCATTTCTGTGTGGAGTTTGCATGTTCTCCCCGTGTTGGCTTGGGTTTCCTCCGGGTGCTCCGGTTTCCCCCACAGTCCAAAGACATGCGCTATAGGTGAACTGAATAAGCTAAATTGGCCGTTGAGTATGAGTGTGAATGCAGGAGTGTATGGGTGCTTCCCAGTATTGGGTTGCAGCTGGAAGGGCATCCGCTGCGTAAAACATATGCTGGATAAGTTGGCGGTTTATTCCGCTGTGGTGACCCCAGATGAATAAAGGGACTAAGCCGAAAATAAAATTAATGAATGAATGAATATTAATATAATATTTCAGAAAAGTATTCTTTGAAAATTCTAAATAGGGAAATCATATTAGCAGCCAACAACAATCAAAGTACAACATTGTTCACAGTCAATTAAATAGTGCTAATGTTGTTTTGAAGTCATAATTACATGAGGTTTCAGACCAAATATTCAAAGTAGCATGGTAAACAATATAGGGATCCTTAAAATGAACGAATGTGCGAATATAACACCAACTTTACCCCAATCTATGACATAAGCTATCAAAATAACAAACCAAACAAAAATGTGAAAAATAAAAACTAATTAAAAATGCTCAAATACAATTATAATTGTACCTCAGTGATCTTCAAACACATGCAACCAGGATACAATATATTCAATTAAGATAACGTAAAGACATTTTAAAGATGGTTTTCTTAAACATTTGTATATTAAGTATACGATATAAACATTTTATTTCTGTGAATCTTTGTGTGTGTGTGTGTGTGTGTGTGTGTGTGTGTGTGTGTGTGTGTGTGTGT
>CAIGQV010019356.1:497552-516901 GCA_903798115.1 Danio jaintianensis
TTTCTTTCTTTCTTTCTTTCTTTTTTTTCCTCTTTCTTTGTTTCTTTCCCTCTTTGTTTGTTTGTTTGTTTGTTTGTTTGTTTCTTTCTTTCTTTCTTTCTTTCTTTCTTTCTTTCTTTCTTTCTTTCTTTCTTTCTTTCTTTCTTTCTTTCTTTCTTTCTTTTCCTCTTTCTTTGTTTCTTTCCCTCTTTGTTTGTTTGTTTGTTTCTTTCTTTCTTTCTTTCTTTTTTTCTTTGTTTTCTTTGTTTTTTGTTTGTTTTGTTTGTTTGTTTGTTTCTTGTTTGTTGTGTTTTTTGTTTGTTTGTTTGTTTGTTTGTTTGTTTTTTTTTTTTTTTTTTTTTTTTTTTTTTTTTTTTTTTTTTTTTTTTCTTTCTTTCTTTGTTTGTTTGTTTGTTTCTCTCTTTGTTTGTTTCTTTCTTTCTTTGTGTTTATTTGTTTCTTTGTTTGTTTGTTTGTTTGTTTGTTTTGTTTCTTTGTTTGTTTTTTGTTTCTTTGTTTGTTTCTCTCTTTCTTTGTTTCTTTGTTTGTTTCTTTCTTTCTTTCTTAAAAAGTTTTTAAAGATTTTTTTCCTTTCAGAAATTTCTGCTATTGTCACATTGTGTCATGTTGTTATGCACATTTCTAGAATTTATGCGCATTGATGTTTTTTTTTTGTTTGTTTGATGGTTTTGTTTTACAATATCCCAAAATGTGCATAATCTATAGCTCAGAACAACAGTTGATCTCTAGTTATCCAAAAGTATATTGAATACTGACTACAATTTTCATAATTTAATTCATTATAATCCACTCAGCACTCTGTGAGTGATTTCTTTTGATGCATCACTGTTCTCCCATGGTCATTTTCTAATGGAAAAATGTGTTTAATTCATGTTAAGTCACTTATTTTGTCCCTTTCACTAACTGTTGTCTTTAAGGAAATGGAGTGGACGACCAGACTGTACGTGTTGCTGCTGGATATCCAGTATTTTCATGACAATTCTGATGCTGTGAACAATGAATATGAATCGAAATGGTCAGTGACAGGCCACTTAGTCTAATTGTGTGGATGAGAGCTGAAGGTTGTCTTAGGAGAGGAGGTGAGTGCTAATAAAGTCTATTTCCTGTGCCTTCAGGAACGACTGATTGGTTTAACATTGACGCGCACATCAGAGTGACCATTAGTTTGTGCAGCGGTATGTAAAGTACAACTGTGGCTGTGTAATTTATTACAGTCCATGGTGTACTGTAAAACCATGAATATTGTTAAGAAGCTGCTGTGTGTTTATATTTATAATATGAGCTGTAATAATAATAATAACAATAACAATAAATATGGCTACGTTTTTCAATTAGTTTGATATTATCGAATAAAGCCCGCACAGTTCATCTCCATTATCTATTTGCTCTACCAGTAATTCAGAAATTTCGTTATGCGTCTTATTAGATTACGTATGCCTCTCTCATGGCTAAATGTTTTGCAATATGGATTTTCATTAGATCAAGGAGTGCTCTAATCTGTTAGTACACTCTTTCAAATACTTTAAAGTGTCTTTCAACACAGTGGTGCGGATCCATATGCGTTTTCTTGCGCTCTCAAGCCGTAATAAACAAATTCACTCTCTAAGACCCGCGTCTGAGCGCGCTCGGGAAAGTACAGGCATTTATCTGAATTTAATTGCCATTACATTTACCCCTCAAATTGAGTTTAGCTCGAAGTCAACATCAAATAAAAACTGACCTCATGCACTTTCTTACACATGCATGTGCCTGAGGTTATGGTGTGCATGCATGCAAAGATATCCCAAAACAAATATATATTTTACCTTTATGCATTTGCCAGGAAAGTCTTCAGCTCAAATAGTAAAGCATTCTTTACGAAAAAGATGTTTATTCCAGTGTGCTATGAGTATGCTTCTTTTGAACTAAAATTAAGTATCAGTGTACTTGGTACTTCTCTGAAATATATTTAAAATTGCACTTAAGTGTACTAGACATATACTGACAGAAAAATCTTAGTATATTTGACACTGACATGTACTTAAATATATAATTAATTACGTATTCTAAATAATGTTGGCTTTTAATCTTTTGATTAAGTGGCATCTTAAAAAAAAAAAAATATATATATATATATATATATATATATATATATATTATTATTATTATTATTTATTTATTTATTTTTTTCCAAATAAATACTCTTCTAGTTTCAGTGATAAGGCTAGCTTTACTTTCCCCCAAAAAATAGCATGTTTGAGCTGTCTTAAAAATAATTTGCAGTAACATATCTAAAATTAAGTCAATGTCCTTGTTTTGTCTCAGGATGCACAGCGGTAATGTGTTTCTCAAATGCCTTTTAAAAACCCTAATCTAACTGTGTGTGTGCTGTTTATTTTAAGGTGTCCTTAATGGTTATAGTGTAACTATTCATGTAAATACTGTTTAAACATAATTAATTACATGTACTTATTATACAGTAGTTAGAATGTGGGCTAGGTTTAGGGTTAGTTTCATGTAATTATGCATAATTATTTGCAATTACTATACTATAGAAAGTACATGGCACATGTGTAATAGGACACCTTAAAATAAAGTGTTACCATCAAAATACTATAAACTGTTTTTGAATGGCTGTCAATGGAGTAATTATCAGCAGGGGCCTATAGAGTTCGAAGTTAACAAGACCGAATACATTAAATTTTGGCAGTAAAATAGATCAATACTTTTGGTCACACTTTGTTTAAATGTCCAATTCACGCAACCCAGGCTCATTCTGAAAACGTACCAATATATACATTTCTGGAGAGTGCCAAATACATCCCTAGAGCTACTTTTTTGCAGTTTTTGTTTTTGCGAATCCACCAGAGGCCGCTGTGTATGCTTTTTTTTTAGATCTCAAATTTCTCTAGCGAGTGCCATTCGCGCCTGCTGTTCTCACATAAATCCACCAGAGGCTGCTGTCGACTGACTGACTGACCGATCAACTGACCCAGCCTTCTCCTTCTCTAAACCCAACCAATAGTGTTTTCAAAAGCACCGATTGACCCGTCCACCCCCTTCCCTAAACCCAACTGACAGTTTTCAAAAGCAATCCAGAAAAAGAAAAGCCCTCGCCTGATTTTTACCACGTTTTCAGATTTTACCACATTCTCACCGTGTTATTTCATTCATTCATTCATTTTCATTTCGGCTTAGTCCCTTTATTAATCTGGGGTCGCCACAGCGGAATGAACCGCCAACTTATCCAGCATATGTTTTACGCAGCGGATGCCCTTCCAGCTGCAACCCATCACTGGGAAACACCCATACACACTCATTCACACACATACACTACGGACAATTTTAGCTTTTACCCAATTCCCCTAAAGCGCATGTCTTTGGACTGTGGGGGAACACACAGAAATGCCAACTGACCCAGCCGAGGCTTGAACCAGCGACCTTCTTGCTGTGAGGCGACAGCGCTACCCACTGCGCCACCGCGCCGCCACCATGTTATTTACTTGTTTATTTTATTTTTTGGCTCCTGCTTTCTGGAATCGTTCTTCGCCGGACTCGAACCTCGTCATTGTGGTCAACTCCTCTCTGCGTCTCAAGTCCGCCGATGTACATGGTGAGCCACTGGACAAACTGGTAACAGCGGTAAAGCCGTCCATATGGAGGTAACCGGTCAGCTGGTAAGCGTGAAAAGGAACGGCATCATACCGCCCCGTAGTGTTCGTTTTAAAGATGAAATGCAGCCATACGTACTTCTGGCTTCATAATTTGCAATCTCCAGAAATGTATATAGGGCTACGTTTTCAGAATGAGCCTACGTTGAATTCACGCTATTAACAAACCATTAACTTTTAGACTTTTAGCTCAATAAACTACTAATTCGCTGCTTATTATTAGTTATTAAGGTAGTAGCATGGGTTTAGGTATTGGGTAGGATTAGGAATATAAAATAAGATCATACTTTAGAAGTGTTAATAAACAGTTCATATATTAATAATAAGCAGATAATAAGCCAGTAGTAAATGGTGTTAATTGTTACTCAAACTACCAAAATGTAATATTTCATCTTTAAAATGCTATGAATATACAACAAAACCTCATGCGGACAGATGCTCTCCTCAAATAAAAGTGTGAAGAGAATCTTTTAATGCTCCATTGGTGTGACTGAAGCGTTTAGCTGAACGTGAGGTGTAATCAGCTTGAACGGCACCTTGTGATGAGGCGTGTTTAATTGAACACATCAGGGGTCACAGAGCAGAGAATCAAATGCATTTAGCATCTCTAATTGGCCCAGAATCAGTGTGTTTGTACTGGCGGCGCCCCATCCCGACCCAGTGAGTCTTCTGCTCCTTTAAGCAGCCAAATTGTGGAACCCAGAGGAATGTGGATTAATTTTTTTCGTGCTTAAGCAGGAAGCAAAGCATACCAAAGAAATCTTGGCCGGCAGATACGGCATAGACATCATACAGCGCATTCGGGGTTAAAATAATAAGCCTCATAGCGCGTTTAGGGAGGGGAAAGCATATCTTGATTAGGTTTCAAGAAGTAGTCCATCAAAACACGCAGGGCCATGTGCATTTCACGGCAGACACTTTGAAAACGAGAGGCTTTTGCGCCTGATTTCCTCTCAGCGCACCTGGATAAGTCAAGTATAGAGGCAATTTGTTAGTTATTATGTCTTTTTTTTTTTGATTTGTGGATTTTTAAGGAGGTTATTAAACCACAGTTGCTATCATTTGCTCCAGTGCTGGGCTGATGTACACGTCATTTCCTAGGAATCATTAATAATTATTAATAGTGGTTGTTGCTAATGAGTTACAAATGAACCCTCAAAGAAGTGCATTAAAGAGACTAGAAAATAACTTGACTTTGACCAATTAGAAATCATTCAGAGCATTGAAGCAACCACACAGTAACACATTTAAAACATATTTATGTTATATTCAATCATTTAGTAGACATTGGTTAACATTTAAATGTCTTTTCTAATGTTTATATATACATAAATTCACAAAATGTAGTTAGACACATCTAGTAAAATGAATGGCTCTCTATTGCCCTCTGTTAGACAAAACATTTTGTTTCGTAAACTATAATCCTTTTAGATTCATCACTAACCACTGGCTTGCTCGGATCGGGACTTGTGGAGCTGTGCTTCGGTGGATTTGCTCTGCGGTGTTTGAACTTTCAGCAGTGAAATTTAGACCACACTGAACTAAACTAAACTGAACTTCAACTCTTAAATCTGGACTTTACTAGAACTATGTTAAGCTGCTTTGACACAATCTACATTGTGAAGAGCGCTATATAAATAAACTTGACTTGACTTGACTTTTTCATAAAAATGTAATATTTCACATACAAGGTAAAGGTGTAATTGAGGATTTTTGTAATAAAGTAGGTACAAAAGCATACATATCATATATCCCAAAACATTTCATTAATGTAGCTGAGAAGTAAACAAAACAAAAAAGTATATACAATTACACCACAAATTGTTGGGGTCATATAGACCCCGATTAGTAAATAAATACAGGACAATTCAGAAAATAAATACAGTTTGAGGGTTAAAATCTACAAGACATAATTAAAATAACAAATTAAACTGAATATTTTGCACGTTTAACTTTCACTTGTCTGGAAGAATGGAAGCAAATAAAAGCAAAATAACTCTAAATCTTAAAATTGACTATTTTATTTATTTTGATTAAAGACAGTCAAATACAGATTATTTATTTATTGCTTGTTTGCTTGTTTTAAGAGTTATAAGCATTTGAAAAAAATATTAATACTTAGTGTTTGGGTCATTTTGGACCCAGGTATGTCTGAAGCAACTTTAATTGCCAGATGTACTTTTTGTAAAAATATCTAAAGTTTAATCTTTCCACATATTTGACACTTTTGAAATTGCACTTGATAAATATGTATATATGTATACTGACAAACCATTGAAGCATGAAACAATGATCACTTTTTACATCTGAAAGTGAACGTTTATAGAAGTAAACTGAATATAATTAGTTTGAATATCCCTCAGAAAAATACTGATCATATTTATTTTAAGAAAAAAAATATTATTCGTAAGTCTGTACAGTTTTAGAGCAATCACCTAATAAATTCAAAGAAATTGAATTAAAGTCTATTTATTTCAGTGTGGTTAACACTGCTCATGTGCCTCTCAAAACTTTTGTACACTTCAAAAGCATCAGCATATCATATTCTGAGTCTCTGTGCATTATGGGTAATGTAGTCCAGTGGTCTAAACTTTTCCACATGATTTAGTTTCTCCAGAACAGAAACGCCCACCTCAGAGATTTCCATCAAATATGATACCCATACAGACGATGCATGCTCGCACCAATTTTCCTTAATCAAGACAAAGTCATAATTCATCTGTCTTCCCAAAAGCGCTGTTTCCACTGCAGCGAGCCTCTGTAATTGCTAATAAAGGACGCCTGAAGCCTGAAATACGGAGGGAAAGCCACACATGTGAAAGAGCATCGGTGTTCAAGCCGGCTACTCAGGCCTTTTCCATTCCAGTTAGTCTGATGGGAGAGCGGAGGGTTTCTGACAGCTCTTTGGCCAGGCAGAGGTTACCCACCGGGCCTGGGACATACCTGTGGCTGGGGCGAATGTGTGTGTGTGTGTGTGTGTGTGTGTGTGTGTGTGTGTGTGTGTGTTTGTGACATGCGCAGAGCCACAGCTCCTCTCCAAGCACCCCAATAATAACACCACTCCCTGTCTGAGCCGCATGCTTCTGCATATCAATGAGCTTTTCCACATTCACCAGACTGAGAGGAATCAAACTCTGTAGATTGGGAATCTGCATGTGTGTGTTTGTGTGTGTGTGTGCTGGTTTACAAGGACAGAAATTTGTATAATGACATGGGTATGACAAACACGGTGAAATGCGATCAGTTACTTTACTTAAAAAAAAGTGAGTAAACCTGCACTGTAAAAAAATGCTGGGCTCCACACAATCAATTTGTGTTGGGGCAACATGAAGAATTTAAGTTAACCTATTAGTTTTTACAAACTTAAGTGGATTGAGCATGAAATAATTAAGTTCCCCCCCCTTAAGACTTAAGTAGTCTTAAAAGCAACACGTTGATTTTACTTTAAAAAAAAGTCAGAAAACCAATTGACTTTACTTAACTTTTATAATTATGCACATAGATTGTTTACTTAATAATTATAAGGCAAGGAGTTCATTCCTTCATTCATTTTCTTTTCGGCTTAGTCCCTTTTTTCATCAGGGGTCGCCACAGCAGAATGAACCACCAAGGCAATGAGTTTACTCTCTTTATTTAAGTAGTCAACTAATTGCTTTTTACAGTGTAGTTGTACTGTATTAAGGTGGTTTATAAGGACCTGGTTGATGTCCTCATAATTCAAAACGCTTAAAAATCATACTTAATGAGATCTTTTTACATTCTAATTTTGATGGTTGGGTTTAGGGGTAGGCGTAAGGTAAAGCGTTTTTTACTGTATAAAATGCATGGAGAGTCCTCATAAATCACCAATACCAACATCTGTGTGTGTGTGTGTGTGTGTGTGCGTGTGTCCGTGCGTGCGTGCGTGTGTGTGTGTGTGTGTGTGTGTTTGCTTGGTGGAAGAACATAGATGCTAATTGTTGGGAAAGATGTTTGTCTAAGAATTTCTGTGTAGTTATGCACAACGTTTCTGTATCTATTATGGTGTCTTTAACCAGGACTGTAACACCTTAAGGAGGTGCTTTCATACACATTCATGCATTCATTTGAGTAATTTGTTTTGCATGAAAATCCATTAAACCATCAATACTAGCAATTGCATCATATTTCGTTCCATAGATAGATTTTTTGGTAAAATAAAAAAATATCTAATAATAATTTTTGAATGATAATGCATTTTTATGTTTTAAGATCGCGAATTTCTTCTTTAAAACGAACGCTACGGGGCGGTATGATGCCGTTCCTTTTTGTGCTTACCAGCTGACCGCTTACCTCCGTATGGACGGCTTTCCCGCTGTTACCAGTTTGTTCAGTGGCTCGTCGCGTACGTCGGTGGATTTGAGACGCAGATAGGAGTTGACCACGACAACGGGGTTTGAGTTCGGTGAAGAATGGTTCCAGAAAGCGGGTAAGACAAAAACAGATTCCAAAAAATAAAATAAACAAGTAAATAACAGGGTGAGAATGTGGTAAAATCTGAAAAAGTGGTAAAAATCAGCAGAGGGCTTTTCTTTTTCTGGATTGCATTTTAAAATTGTCGGTTGGGTTTAGGGAAGTGGGTGCGTGGGTCAATCGGCGCTTTTGAAAACACTATTGGTTGGGTTTAGGGAAGGAGGAGGGTGGGTCAGTCGATCGGTCAGTAGACAGTCAGTCGACAGCGGCCTCTGGTGGATTTACACAAGAACAGCAGGCGTTAATGGCACTCGTGAGAGAAATTTAAGATCTCAAAAAGCGTACACAGCGGCCTCTGGTGGATTCGCAAAAACAAAAACTGCAAAAAAACCCGTAGCTTCTGGGACGTATTTGGCAGTCTCCAGAAATGTATATGTAATAATGTTTACGGCCACCTGGCCATCGGGAAGAAGGAGGCGGAGAACCGACAAAGAATTTTAAATAATTTATTAATAAAAGGGAATTTTTTTTTTTTGCAAACTGAAAGCAAAACTGAAAGCAAAAGTAAAACAATATGTCCGGGCCCCGGTCCTCTCTCCTCCAGCACTGGCGTCTCTCCTCCTTTTAGCTTCCAGGGCTCCTCCGTGAGACTCGAGGCAGGTGACGCGTCCAGGTGTCCCTGATTATCTCACTCACGCCACCCGCCTCACTCGCCACAGTATATAGAGGTACGTTTTCAGAATGAGCCTGCGTTGGTTTTATTTATTAACAAGACGACACCAAACAGTCAAAAAATGCATCGTGACAGACAAGCAGATGCATATGAATCTGGATGTAAGTATATGCATTTGACTCAAGGAGATTCGAAGTTCCTGTGTTATTTAGCGGTTGTTCTTTCAGAATAACATCCCTTAAAATGTTGCAACTGTCCAATCAGAATTAAGCACTCCAGACAGCCGTGTAATAAATAAATTTAGCATAATGTAGTGTACCCCCGGCTGGCACAGTGGCTCAGTGGTTAGCACTGTCGCCTCATAGCAAGAAAGTTGCTGGTTCGAGTCCCAGCCTGGCCAGTTGGCATTTCTGTGTGGAGTTTGCATGTTCTCCCCGTGTTGGCGTGGGTTTCCTCCGGTTGCTCCGGTTTCCCCCACAGTCCAGACACATGCGCTATAGGTAAATTGAATAAACTAAATTGGCTGTAGTGTATAAGGGTGTGTGTGTGTGAATGTGAGAGTGTATGTGTGTTTCCCAGTACTGGGTTGCAGCTGGTAGGGCATCCACTGCGTAAAACATGCTGGAATAGTTGGTGGTTCATTCCACTGTGGCGACTCCTGATAAATAAGTGACTAAGCCAAAGGAAAATGAATGTAGTGTACCCCATGCCATTGGAGTAAGAATAAAACAAATCAAAACTTACCTTTAATAATTTAAAAAAGTGTGTTTGTTTGTTTCTTTGTTCACTTGGTTGCTGTTTAAATCAAAGCTATCACAGACCTAATTAATATTATTTTGTTTTGCTCAAAACTGTTTCTTATAAGGCAGCGCCAATGTTCTGCATTATGAGCAAGTCTATGTTGTCAGCTCTTGAGTTTTAAAAAATAAGCTCAGGTTTTCCCCTAATATTCACAATGTTTGCAGCAATCTTGCAGTTTTTCCTTGCATGTGTTTCTCATAATACTGAGCGTCTAGTCTTGCATGCATGTTTCGGTGTGAGGACCAGCCCTGTCTTTACAGCACAGACTAATCAGTGGTAAATATTTCTTTTAAAAGGAAAAGAAGGCAAGGAGTTAAACCGAAGAGAAGAGGAGGAGCCAGGAAGAAAGAGAAGACAAGAAAAGAGCTCTGGCTTTGACATATGATCTAATAAAGGACAGGAGGATTATGGGCCCGGCGCCCACTGGGAAGAGGAAGCGAACGGGTAAATATTTTTAAAGGCTGTCAATAAATTTGCCGAGCTGAAAGAAGCGCACACGAGGAAGGTCATCAGTAGCAGGCGGTATAGAAATGAGAGAGAGACAGATAACATGATGTAGTCAACAGCCTTTTATAATATGCGTGCATTATCTGACAAAACAGAGATTCATCTATATTAATAAATGCTGAAAGAGTCATTAACTGGAGACTCTATCTGGATCACCCTCCCCCGACCCCCCCCTCATGATTGTGAAGCGCTTTGGGTGTATGGCCATACACGATAAATGCGCTATATAAATACACATTACATTACATTACATTTGAATCAGGCCATGTCCACACTAATACGTTTTCATTTTAAAATGCATATTTTTCTATCACTTTGACCTGATCATTTGAATCAGTGAGTCGTTAACTGGAGTCTCACTCTAAACGAATCATTTGAATTAGTGATTCATTATCTGGAGACTCATTTTGTCCTGTTCATTAGACTCACTATGGATCTGGAAGTCAAAATGATTCGCCCTCCTGTGCATTTTTTGTTCTTTCTCAAATATTTCCCAAATGATGTTTAACAGAGCAAGGAATTTTTCACAGTATTTCCTATAATATTTTTTCTTCTGGAGAAAGTCTTACTTGTTTTACTTTGGCTAGAATAAAAGCAGTTAAATTTTTTTTAAAGCATTTTAAGGTCAATATTATTAGCCCCCTTAGGCAATATTTGTTTTTGATTGTCTACAGAACAAACCACTGTTATACAATGACTTGCCTAATTACCCTAACTTACCTAATTAATCTAGTTAAACCTTTAAATGTCACTTTAAGCTGAATACTAGTATCTTGAAAAATATCTAGTCAAATATTATTTGCTGTCATCATGGCAAAGATAAAAGAAATCAGTTATTAGAAATGAGTTATTAAAACTATTATGTTTAGAAATGTGTTGAAAAAATCTTCTCTCCGTTAAACAGAAATTGGGAAAAAAATATACAGGAGGGCTAATAATTCTGACTGTATATCTTTCCCTCCTCCTCTTTCAGTCTTCTTTCTCCCGTGCTCGGCCTTTGAGCCTATAAATGTTGCTTCCTCTCACTTTCCCACAGCCTTCATGTGTTCCGGTTCGTCATCAGTCAGTTAAATCTGATTTAAGCGCTTCACCTGTGCTGGCCAGAGTTTGATGAGGTGAGGAGGATTGCTGGAGGTCAGGCCTGTGTGCACTTGCCCCGCAGACAGACAGATTGCTGCAGATAAGAAGAAGAGGAGTTTCATTCTCTCTGTCAGGACATCAGAGCAGCTGTCTGAGCATCACACACACACACACACACTTCCAAGAAAATTACTTTTTTAGTAGAGTCATTAATTATTTTTTATTTATTATTTTTACTAGATTTTTTCAAGCTTAAAGTGACATTTAAAGGCTTAATTAGGTTAATTAGGTAGGTTAGGGTAATTAGGCAAGTCATTGTATAGCTGTGGTTTGTTCTGTAGACAATTGAATAAAAATATTGCTTAAGGAGGCTAATAATATTGACCTTAAAATGGTTTAAAAAAAAATTCAAACTGCTTTTATTCTAGCTGAAATAAAACAAATAAGACTTATAAGTAATATACTGTCATATTTTAACATCAATATTATTAACCCGTTTAAGAACGGCGTCACGGTGGCGCAGTGGGTAGCACGATCGCCTCACAGCAAGAAGGTCGCTGGTTCGAGCCTTGGCTGGGCCAGTTGACATTTCTGTGTGGAGTTTGCATGTTCTCCCCGTGTTGGCGTGGGTTTCCTCCGGGTGCTCCAATTTCCCCCACAAGTCCAAAGTCATGTGCTATAGGTGAATTGGGTAAGCTAAGTTGTCCATAGTGTATGTGTGTGAATAAGTGTGTATGGATGTTTCCCAGTGATGGGTTGCAGCTGGAAGAGCATCCATTGCATAAAACATATGCTGGATAAGTTAAATATAAGGGTGTAGTACCTTTTAAAGGGGTTCAATTTGAATATTTTCTGTACTTTTTAGTGACTAATATGTACATTTACTAAAATACATTTAAGAAACCAATACGGACCTTATACAAACACATGCTTTGAAAAGGGCGACTTCTGAGACTGTATCTGAGAGAGATAGACTATGGTCAATTGTCATGACCAATGCTCACTGTTCCACTTTTTTTTGCAAAGGAATAATTATTTAATTTACAGGAGTGTAAAAAAAATGAGTAAAAGAAAAAAAATCAACAGGCTATAGATGATTTGAGGCATGATTTTTCACCTGGTATGAAGCTACATATTTGTCACATCCTATTACACTAAATAATTAAAATAATTAAATAAAATAATTAAAAAGATTACACTAAATAATTATAAATGGGGTCTAAAATGTTTTTTTGTGTGTTTTTTTTAGCTTGTCCACTTTCAACCACTGTCAGATGTAGTTGAAAACACATGCAGTCGGGTTGGATTCAAGGAGTAAAAGCTCATGTGATCAAATATGCTCAAACAGCACAAAAGACCAGCAGCTTTCTGCCAACATAGGCTCATTATGGGGTGTGCTATGGAAAAAGTGCACCAAAACAAGGTATTTATACCTCACTATGTTGTTCCCAAAACACACGCATTACAATTAAAATTGCACATTGTTTTGTATTGAAATAAGAGGACAGAAAAATCCCTAAACAAAAGACACGTTTGAATGAAAGTCCTGTTAAACGTTTTATTCTTTTTCAAATATTTCCCAAGTGCCGTTTAATAGAGAGAAGATTTGTTTCAACATATTTTAAGCAGTTTATAATATATATATATATATATATATATATAAATACAGTCAAGCCCGAAATTATTCATACCCCTCTGATGACAATGACAATAATATAATAAGATAATAAGACAATGTACAAGAGGCATCATTGTGGGAAAAAATATATATTTCTCAGCTTTTATTTACCTTTGAACAAAAAGTGGCCAGTCCAAAATTATTCATACCCTTCTCAATAACCGAATAGAAAAACCTTTATTGTCTATCACAGCAATCAGAACCAGCTTTTTGCATGTCTCCACTGGTATTTTTGTCCATTCATCTTTAGCAATGAGCTTCAACTCTTTCAGGTTGGAGGGTCTCCTTGACATAACCCTGATCTTTAGCTCCCTCCACAGATTCTCAATTGGGTTTAAGTCAGGACTTTGGCTGAGCCACTGCAAAGCATTAATGTTTTTTGTCTGCTAACCATTTCCTCACCACTTTTGCTGTGTGTTTGTGTGTTTTGGGAGAAGCCTTGCATTTCTGGTCTAAAAAATACTTGCTGATTGAATAAAAGTAACTTTAAGTCAGAATTTGCCAGGGATATGAATAATTTTGGGCTTGACTGTATATACAGTTGAAGTCAGAATTATTAGCCGTCCTGAATTATTAGATTTTTTCAACACGTTTCTGAAGATAATAGTTTTAATAACTAGTTTATAATAACTGATTTGTTTTTTCATGCCATGATGACCTTACATAATATTTTACTATATATTTTTTCAAGAAAACTTAAAGTGCAATTTAAAGGCTTAACTAGTTTAATTATGTTAATTAGGTTAAAGTTATGGTAATTAGGCAAGACACTATAACAGTGGTTTTGTTCTGTAGACAATCGAAAAAATATTGAGCTTAAAATCTTCTTTTTTTTATTAGAATTTTTTTTATTCTAGTCGAAATAAAACAAACAAGACTAAAAATATATTATAGGAAATACTGTAACATTTTCCTTGCTCTGTTAAACATCATTTGGGAAATATTTAAAAAAAGAAAAGAAAAAAATCACAGGAGGGCGAATCATTTTGACTTCAGCTATATATATATATATATATATATATATATATATATATATATATATATATATATGTATTTCATATAAAGAGCTGATCATTTTGACTTCAATTGGCAAAAACAGGGCTTGTAGAACAACACCGTTCAATGGCAGTGTTGGATCAACACTACAGCACAGAAATAGCACTTGAAATGCAATAAAGGTAGTGAAAAATATTGTCTTGGCTTGTGTTGATGAACGAGGAGACACAGACGCCTCTGAAGGCTCTTTAGCACAGATTAGCTCTCCTTCATCATGACTGTCGGCCAGATGAGCTTCTGCTGGAGCTTCTGGCACATACTGTATACCCCACAGCTACTGCAGCTTTCACTTTTACAGTTTCAGGAATTATTCATGTGCACTGATTCTACACTGTCCAGTGACATTCTTCAAAATAAGGGCTCTTTATTGGCATCGAAGGCTCTATAAGGAAACTTTAACCCTCATAGAGACTTTAAATTGTGTAAAAGGGTCTTTATTGTGGGAAAAAAAATATTTAGATGATTAAAATGCTCTTCACATCAAGTAAAAGGGCTCTTCGTGGAACCCAGAGTGATTTTATTTTAACTGCAAAATTATTGGATTGCAAAACTGTTTTTTAGATGTTACATTATTTATGATTAAGTATGATCATCATAAAAAAAAAGATAATTATGGTATATTATGATTAAATGTTCTCTGTTGAAGTGATTCAGATAGCCTTTAATTGTCAAGTAGCTCACATTATTTATTTTCTCATTTGAATTTTTTCTCATATAAATTTTCGCATTTTATTTTATTTGATTTCAGACTGCTCTTATTCACACATTCAGGGAGGTCTTGAAACTGAATTCGCAGACTTTTTTTCCCTATTATTTTTCATTCCTGAAGTGTGTCTGGGTTAACGCCCAATGCAGTAATATATTGACTTTTTTGTCTAAATCACATTAGCTTATTTGATTTGATTCTGTTTTAATCTGTGTTATTGTAATGCCATACTTTTGTCTAACTTTCAGCCATGAATTCACATTTTAATATGTAATAGTTTGTTGTTTAAGACTGAATCTTGGGAGGTCCTGAATCTAACATATACTGTAACATATTACTGTTATTGTGAATAAGTCTGAGATGGATGTTCTTTATTCAACCTTATTTGATTAAATGAATAATACATTTTTTTAATTAAATATAAAAAAATGATGGGTTGCAGCTGGAAGGGCATCTGCTGTGTAAAACATATGCTGGATAAGTTGGCGGTTCATTCCGCTGTGGCGACCCCAGATTAATAAAGGGACTAAGCCGAAAAGAAAATGAATGAATGAATAATACAGTACTCTTGTGAGAAAATATCAGCATTCGGTACATACTTTCAGTATCACCTTTGCTTGAAATGACACAATCTAATCCTGTTTACTGTATATTGAAAAAAATGCTCCCAGTCAGGTTTGAGCGTACAGATCTGTTGCTATGACAACAACTCCCGGATGATTTTTGAGGAGCAAAACTATTTTAGTAAAATGCTTTGACAATTTTCAAAAACTCAACAATACACTCAAATTGACTACCCTTTTGTTATGTTGGTGGCTGTTTTTGCCCCATTGACTTCCATTATAATGACATTTTTTGATTGCAAAGCCATGACACAATATATATAATGTGTGTGTGTGTGTGTGTGTGTGTGTGTGTGTGTGTGTGTGTGTGTGTGTGTGAGTGTGAGAAATACCTTTGTGCGCTCACTTATCTTGATATGTCTGGAAAAATCTAAATAAGCACCTCAGCTCTCAGAATAAACATAGTAAGTGTATTTATGCACACACACACACACGTTTGTTTTTGTGAAAAGTGGGTACATTACATAGGTTTCCATTGATTTTATACTGTACAAACCTTATTTTGTATTGGCCTTACCCCACCCTACCCCTAAACCCAACCATCACAGGAAACAGTGTACAGCTTTACTCTCTGATTAAACTCATTCTGTGTGATTTATAAGCTTTTTGAGAAATGAGGACGTCAACTGTGTCCTCACATTTCACCTCCTTTTTGTAATACCTGTGTCATTATACAGATTTGTGTCCTGACATGTCACAAAAACACGTACACACACACGCACACACACACACACTACAATCTGTTGTTATACTCCATAGAACTCCATATAAAAGCCAGAAAGTTATTTATGCACAGGCCAATCTAAAGGGTTAATGCTGCCAACTGATGATCAACAGTAAAAAGTACATATTGTATCTCTTCCCAACAGGGAAAACCAGCAACAATCAAGAGTGCATTATTATATGCTGTCAAGGCTTTGCAATCAAAAAAAGTCATTATAATGGAAGTCAATGACAGCCACTAACATAACGAAAGGGAAGTCAATTTGAACAGTACACAAGGGTAATAAGAATGCACACAGACACTGAAGGAAGTAGCTGTATATAGACGCAAGAAGGAGGACCATTACAAGCGTCATGGTGTCAAGTTCTGCACAGGCAAACACTCTTGAGAAAAACGAGTTCTTCACGTCCTCGTGGCCAGCACACATTCTCTGTTTCTCAGACGCACAGAAACTCCAGCCAAACACAAGAACACGACGCAAGCAAACACATTACTGCAGGACGGCCCGACACCTCACTAAATCAAACATCTGTCTTTACCAATTACACTCAACTCTCTCTCTCTCTCTCTCTCTCTCTCTCTCTCTCTCTCTCTCTCTCGTTTTTACCCAAGCACTTTTCATCTATGGACCAAAGTATAATAGAATGAAGTGGGAAATACATGCTCTCTCTTGCTCTGATCAACTTTCTTTCTACTCTGCAATATTCATTCATTCATTTTCCTTCAGCTTAGTGCCTTATTTATCAGGGGCCGCCACAGCGGAATGAACCACCAACTATTCAAGCATTTGTTTTATGCATCGGATGCCCTTCCAGCCGCAACCCAGTACTGAGAAACACCCATACACACTCATTCACACACACACACACACACACAAACACACACACACATACACTACGGCCAATTCAGTTTATTTAATTCACCTATAGCGCATGTGTTTGGACTGTGGGGGAAACCGGAGCACCCGGAGGAAACCCACACCAACACGGGGAGAACATGCAAACTCCACACAGAAATGCCAACTGACCCAGCCGAGGCTCGAACCAGCGACCTTCTTGCTGTGAGGCGACAGTGCTAACCACTGAGTCACCGTGCCGCTTACACTGCAATAAAAATAAATTTATAAATGCTTTTCTTACTTTGAGTTTTTGTCTTGTTCTAGTCCAAATATCTCACTTGTTTTCTATAAATCTGTTCCTAAATCAAGAAGCATTTTCTAGACTAGTAAAAATATTGTCTTGTTTTCAGAAATAGTGTCAATATTAAGTGGGTTTTTCCTAAAATAATCTGGCAGTGGGGTGAGCAAAATAATCTAATTTCAAAGTGAAAACAAGATTATTTTTGCTTGTTTTAAAGAAAAAACTTACTTCATTTTTACTTATTATTTCTGAAAACATAATATTTGAATTTTTTTTTTTTTTCGCTTGTCTAGAAAATTCAATTCAATTCAATTCATGTTTATTTATATAGCGCTTTTCACAATGTAGATTGTGTCAAAGCAGCTTAACATAGTTCTAGTAAAGTCCAGATTTCAGAGATGGAGTTCAGAGTAGTTCAGTTCAGTGTGGTTTAAATTGCACTTCTGAAAGTCCAAACACTGAAAAGCAAATCCATCGATGCGCAGCTCCACAAGTCCTGATCCAAGCAAGCCAGCGGCGACAGTGGCAAGGTGGGGACTCGTTTGTCACTGTGGTCTTTCAGGAATCAGTCTCATGCACTCCATTCCTCCATGACCACCACAGCATCAGCTTGGGATACGGCCTGATCCAGGATTATGGATACCTTGGGCTCATCTCTTCACAGGTCTTGGATCGCATCAATGGCGCTGCATAGTCTCTAGGGACCTCGGATTGAGTATCCCCACGTGGAAATAGAGAATAAAGAAAATAATTAGCGTAGCTGCTGTTCATAGTGTATTTAAACGAGATGCAAAAATGGAGTGTTATAGATGAAAATAGCAGTTAAATAAACAAACATAGAAACAAACATGTAAAGCATATGAGAGTTTCTAACACAATGCTTCTTGATTTAAGAATATTTGGATATTTGGATTAGAAAGCATTAAAAAGCATTTGATTTGCATTGTAGTCAGGAAAGGTTGTCTATATGGCTATCTAGAAAACAATTTAATTTATTTATTTGAAATACTTTTATTAAAATCTGCAATTAAAATTGAGTTTATGAATTGTTTCGAATTGAAATGAATTGTTAAATGACTGTTTGTTAATAAAAGTAATTGTAAAATCTCTCTCTCTTGTGGGGGAAAAGGGATGTATTTTTTATTACTTTTGTGTCTATTTTTTATTAGAAAAAAATGTTTAGACTAGGGCTGCACGGTGGCGCAGTGGGTAGCACAATCGCCTCACAGCAAGAAGGTCGCTGGTTCGAGCCTCTGCTGGGTCAGTTGCCGTTTCTGTGTGGAGTTTGCATGTTCTCCCCGTGTTCGCGTGGGTTTCCTCCGGGTGCTCCTGTTTTCCCCACAAGTCCAAAGACATGCGCTATAGGTGAATTGGGTAGGCTAAATTGTCCATAGTGTATGAGTGTGAATGAGTGTGTATGGATGTTTCCCAGTGATGGGTTGCAGCTGGAAGGGCATCCGCTGCGTAAAACATATGCTGGATAAGTTGGAGGTTCATTCCGCTGTGGCGACCCCTGATTAATAAAGGGACTAAGCCGAAAAGAAAATGAATGAATGAATGTTTAGACTAACAACAGATTAATCAATCTTTTCTGTTTGTATGATACCATATATTAACCAAACATACTTATTCTTTCTTACTCTGTTGCATACTTCATAGGAGGAACTTCTGACAAGAGGGAAATAGCAGAATAAGAATAAATATAGTGCGGGGGGCCTTGCTCCAGACTTCTATCTAACAAGAAGTCTAGACATGTCACAAGGAGCTGGATGCTTGTAAAAGTTGTGAAATATATTGAAGGTCACTTAACTGTTCAGTTCTGGTATGCAGAGAAGGGTTGCAGAAAGAGGAAGTATGTTTGGGTACCAATGCCAAAGGACTGCAGAATGACTAATAAGTGACTTTACACCAAAACTCCACCTGTTAATATCAGTTGTGTATATATGCTGGAGTCAGGGAAATGTAAGTTAGTTGCGAACCTTCTGAATGTTATTCTTGTATTGCATTGGGGTAACGTAACCCAGAGCTCTGTCCTCAAATTATTCATTTGTATCTAATAAATGACTAATATTTTTGACATTGAAGAAAACCCTCTTCTGACCTTTTTTATTGAACACGCATGGAATTGACTAGATATTCCAGCACTCTCAAATTCAAATAAAAAAATTTGTAAAAAAGTAAAGTGATTAAATAATACATATATAATAAAATAATAATAAATAATAATAGAATATAGTAAAGTGATTAAATAACACATATATAATAAAATAATAATAAATAA
>CAIGQV010019356.1:568708-583860 GCA_903798115.1 Danio jaintianensis
ATTGAACAGAACAACATTTAGTTGTCCCAAAAAACTCTCCAGAATTGTGCTCATTTAAAATAAGTAGTTTGAGCAAGCAGCAAAAAACATTGTTTGAGTGTAAAAGAACAGAATGGCATCACTTTAAATTAAATTATGCATCATAAATCTGGAAATATGTTACTGTAGCTACAGCAACAGAGAACGTTCTGAGAATGCCTTGGCAACATTTGGCAAACGTTCTGGAAAGGTCTAAGAAACAATCTTCAAGATCTATTTTAGTAGAATGTTTGATTAAAGTTAATCTCTTCTTTAATAATGTCCTCAATACACCAATAAGTTATTCATATGCTGTCTTTTTTGTGAATCATTTCAGTTAGTCTTAAATTTTACTGCCCGTTTCAGGACACACTGTTTCATAATAAGTTCAACACTCAAAAAAAATTAACATTAATAATAATAATAATAATAATAATAATAATAATAATAATAATAATAATAATAATAATAAAAATAATAATAATAATAATAATAATAATTCCTTAAATTTATATAGTGCTTTTCTTGGTATTCTAAGTGATTTACAGACATTTGGGGGTGATTACATTTAAGTTTTACCTTAGTGCACTCAAAAAAATTATGTTTGCTGTTTTTTTTTTTTACAATTCTTGAGGGTTTTTCTGGGGACAACTTAATTGTTTTATGTTCAATCCACTTAAATTTGTAAAAACTAATAAGTTAACTTAATTCCTTTATGTTGTCCCAACACAAATCGATTGTGTGGAGCCCAGCATTTGTTTTTTTACAGTGAACTATATAAGATTAATATTTTTTAAACATATGAAACAAATGGTAACACTTTACAATAAGGTTCCGTTAGTTAAAGTTAGTAATTTTATTTACTATCATGAACAAACCATGAATAATACATTTATTACAGTATTTATTGGTCTTTGTTAATGTTAGTTAATGAAAATAATTCATTGTTAGTTCATGTTAACTCTCTGTTTTTTTATGTTGTCTTGTTAGCTTTAACTAATGTTAACAAGCACAACTTTATATGTAAATAATGCATTATTAAATGCACGTATGATTAGTAAATGCTGTACAAGTATTGTTAATTCTTAGAAAATATATTAACTAACATTAACTAATGAAACATTGTAAAATGAGTCACACTTTACAATAAGGTTGTATTAGTTAATGTTAGTTAATGTATTTACTAACATGAACAAATATCAAACAATGCATTTATTATAGTATTGTTCATGTTAGTTAACGTTAGTTCATGAAAATACAGTAGTTCATTGTTAGTTCTTGTTAACTCAAAGTGCATTAACTAATGCTAACAAGCATGAATTTGGATTTTAATAAGGCATTAGTAGCAAGTATTGTTCATTATTAGTTCATGTTAATAAATACATTAACTAACATTAATCCTTATTGTAAAGTGTGACTAAAAATATCCTATTTTGAACATTTAGAAATAACATTTTCGTAACTTCAAGAGAACGTTCTTTGAACATATTTTTGTTAGCTGTGTAATATCTGATTACACTTGATTCCTTCATAAAACAAACACAAATTGAAACGTGAAAAAGGACCTCTTTGTATTCACATTTAACGTAGTTTGAAGATAAAGTCTCTCATTCTCAGATCGCAATGCGGAAGCACGCATCACATGCAGACATTTCTGTTAATTTAAGCAAATCCTTCAGCAATCTAATACTTACAATTAATTTGACAACAGACATAAAAGCACCCAACACTTATTTTGTTTCTTTCCCCACGCTAATATTGTTGTAAAAAGGTCATGTGCATGGGGTCAAGCTTGATTTAACGCTCTGCTTTTCTGAGTATAATAGCATCAGGTCTCGTTCTGCAGTCTTCTTTTCCCGTCATGGTTCTGATTACTAACCCTAATAAATTGTGAATAAGCTGCCCAATTCCTGCTCGAGGAGGCAAAGTGAGTTCCCCATCCTGAGCAGTCCAGACATCCCCCCACCCCTTCCTAAGAAAACACAAATTAATTCCTAAAGTCCTCTGTAGCCAAAGGTTTCTGGAATGATAAATATTTTCATAGGAAGCACAGCTCTTCCTGAGTTTATCGGCGCTCGCTTCATTACGGGCCGGCCGGCGTTAACCCTGGGCTTTTAGGGTGAGGCTGAAGGCCTTGAACTTTCTTCTGCTTTGAATTGTCAACCGATCCTTTGCTTCCAGATGGAAGATAACCTCGCTCGTAATGAGCTAAATATTTAGCTAGCGCCCGTAGAGGAATTGCTGAAGTCTCGTGAGTCTTGCGCAACCGCATGTGATCGGTAGCAAAACAGCCGTTGTCACAGTTAACACTTTGCCACATCATCAGACAGAAGGATATTCAGTACTCTCATACTCTTATTAAGAGGGTTTTCACACCAACGTCCATTTGTGGTTGCATTGAGAATTGAACATTGTAAACTTTTTTCTTTTTTTGCATTGCATATTTGCATTGCAAAGACTGGATATTTAATAACAAAACCTGTACTCTTAAAGGGATAGTTCACGCAAAAATGAAAATTCTGTCATCATTTGCTCACTTTTTCACTTAAAACCTGTTTGAGTTTCTTTCTTCTGTTGAATGCAAAAGAAGATATTTTGAAGAATGTTGGAAATTGGTAGCCACTGACTTCCATTGTATTTGTTTTTGGAAAATGGCAAATAATTTAGCTTCTTTTAAGGAAAAACTCACTTGATTTTGGCATATTTTGTAAAACAAGACAATATTATATGCGTGTCTAGAAAATGCTTCTTGATTTAAGAGCTTTAGATATTTGGACTAGAAACAAGACAAAAACTCTAAGTAGGAAACCATTTTTTGCTGGTTTCTGATAGCCATTGACTTCCATAGTGTTTGTATTTTTTTTTAAAAGGCTACTGGTTTCCAACATTCTTCAAAATATCTTCTTTTGTGTTCAAAACATTTGTGTTCTAACCCTAACCCTAACAGAAGAAAGGGAACAAGTGAAAAGAGAGCAAATAATGACATAATTTTCATTTTTGGGTGAACTGTCTCTTTAAGAGTGCAGGACAAATGTATAAATGGCCAATTTTAAAAGTCAAATATAATATTAATCATAGTTCAACATTTACTAATGCTGTATTAAAATTCAAAGTTGTGCTTTGTTAACATTAGTTAATGCACTGAGAGTTAACATGAACAATCAGCAACATTACTTTCATTAACTAATATTAACCATGATGAATAAATACTGTAATAAATGTATTGTTCACTGTTTTTTTTAAATACATGAACTAACATTAACTAATACAACCGTACTGTAAAGTGTTACCAAAATAGTTCTGAATCATTCTAAGTAATGCTAATATCAGCAAGTCATGCATCACTAATATTATACTTCAAATATTGCTGTAATTGTATATTCAGTCTTTTTCCTTAAGCGCATACAGGAGGGTTTTAGCAGAATGCTAATGATCAGAGGCCCAGCGATGGTGAGCTGAGCTTTACACAAACCCCTCGCTTTGATCAGACTGAGCTGAAAAACGAAGCGTCTTTAGTTACAACCAAAGTTCCTTCAACTAAAAACAATGTTGTGGTTAGATGTTGAATGTTTTGGATGATCTGCATCCCTTCAGCCCATCATATTTGGCTTTCCAGACAGTATAAAACAGCATTTTAACGGTCTGTAAATATTTATATATATTAGGCATGGGACGATAACCGTTTTCAAGGTATACCGCGGTTTGGAAAAGTCAAGGTTTTAAAACAGTCAAAATTTTCTGCAATACCGTTTCTAAGGTATGTGTAGTATTTTGTATTTACTTTTTTTTGTTTTGTTTTTTAGGACAACAGTATCTCCAGCAGAAAAGATATCCAAAGATGTCATTTTAAATTGTAAAAAAAAAATCTGTTTTCAGCAGAAGTCAATGATTTATTTGAATTTTTTAGCCTGACATGTTTACTGCTCCAAAATATCTTAAATGTTTCTCAAAATAAAATATATTGTGTTCAAAAGGGAAAAAAGTTAGTTTTTTACCCAGACATTTAAAAAGAACATATTTTAGAGCAGTAATCACAATACCGCGAAACCGTGATGTTTTTATCCAAGGTTATCATACCGTCAGAATCTTATACTGGCCCATGCCTAATATATATATATATATATATATATATATTGGAGTGAACAATATTGTCTATAACATCTTACACTCAAAAAAATAATTTTGCTGCTTGTTCAAACTACTTATTTAAAATTAGTTGAAACAACACAATTCTTAAGTGTTTTTTTAGGGACAACTTAATTGTTTTATCTTCAATCCACTTAAATTTGTAAAAAGTTAACTTAATCGATTTATGTTGGGACAGCATGAATTAATTGTGTGGAACCCTGTATTTTTTACAGTATAACAAATTATTGTGGCACGGTGGCTCAGTGGTTAGCACTGTCGCCTCACAGCAAGAAGGTCACTGGTTCGAGTCCCGACTGGGCCAGTTGGCATTTCTGTCTGGAGTTGGCATGTTTTCCCCGTGTTGGCGTGGGTTTCCTCCGGGTGCTCCGGTTTCACCCACAGTCCAAACACATGTGCTATAGGTTAATTAGATGAACTAAATTGCCCATAGTGTATGAGTGTGTGTGTGAATGTGAGAGTGTATGGGTGTTTCCCAGTACTGCGTTGCAGCGTAAAACATATCGAGAATAGTTGGCGGTTCATTTCACTGTTGTGACCCCTGATAAATAAGGCAAAGGAAAATGAATAAATGAATGAAATTATTGCTGCCTAAAATGTTTTAGTTGAATCAAATTAACTTTTTCTAGTCTTCTCAACTTGCATCAATCAAGCTGACTAAAATTAATTTAAACTTTGTATAACTACACTGTAAAAAATTATATGATCAATTAGTCATGACAGCATATGTTTTTAGTTCATTGCAACGTATTAAACTAAGTCAACCATGTTCTAGCTTAATTTTATAAGTTACGCAAGCTATTTTAAGTCAGTTTAACGTAATATAAGTTCAATGGACTCATAAGGTTAATTTGATTCAGCTTAAAAATTTGAGGCAACCAGGATTTTTTTTTACAGTGAAATTGTTGAAACCTGATTTATTTATTAATGTAAGTTGAAGTAACATAAAAACATTTGCTCTGATCAGTGGTGGAAAGAGTACTGAAAAGTCATACTCAAGTAAAAGTACCATTACTTGCCTAAAAATGTAGTGCAAGTAAAGTAAAAGTATCTGTTGTACATATTACTCAAAGTATGAGTAAAAAGTAGCCCTTTTAAAAAGCTGATGCATTTACATGTAATTTGTGGATTACAATATACCTTTTAACATACTGTAGTGCATCTAGTTATTGCCCAGCAGGCACACAACGTCATAAGGTTAGATTTAGGTTGTGATGTCAGGTGACCAAAATTCAATGTCTAGCCAGCGTCTAAGGACAATGTTATTTTGATGTCCAATAATGACGGCAAATGACGTTGATATTTGGTTGATTTTAGGTTGTGTTGGAAAGTGACCAAAATTAAGCCAACAACTTAAACCGACGTCATATTGACATCAAATACTGATATTTATTTGTCAGGTATGGCAACTAAAATCCAACATCTGATAGAGGTCATAGTGGTAACGTCCACACAACATCAAGCTGTAACATCATTAGACGTTGATATTTCGTTGATTTTAGGTTGGTCGTTGGTCATTGACGTTGGCCTGACGTTGTAGTTCTGAAGTCAACCCGATTTTTATTTCCAAACAAAATGCAACTTCCGCAGGACATTGGGGTACAACGTCAATCTGACGTCATGTTGATGTCTTGTGCCTGCTGGGTGTTTAAGGCCATTTCGGTCATCATACAGTAAACATCCGTCATCTTCTCATCAGTGACATGCATCTAAACAGTCTCTGGGTCATTGCGTGTAAAGATTTTGGACATATTCTTGGATACTTTTAATGCTTCCAAACAGTTTGCTGCAATTATAAATCGCCCATGTCTTCAGGTAGCTCATTATGATGCGATTTACCTCTTTACTTCTATGTGCGATTTGATTAAACAGGAATCACAGGACTGATTTTTCTAATCCCCATAGACAAGAAAAAATAAAGTAGTGACTGCAGGTTAAAGAAAAGTAGTGGAGTAAAAGTACCGATACAGCACTAAAAATATACTCAAGGGTAAGTAAAAGTACACATTTATAAAACTACTTAGTAAATTACAATTCCTGAGAAAAACTACTCAATTACAGTAGTTTGAGTATTTGTAATATGTTACTTTACACCACTGGTTGTGATCACTTTTTGTCGCATCATTTTTACAGTGTAAAGATGACATCTGCTAAAATGTCATTGACAAGAATCATTTGCTGACATGTTAAAAGACTATAAAGATCACATTGGTTCCAAATATGCATTAATTTCCATTTCGTTTCATCTTTATACTTTCCCACGAACATTCAAACCACTAGATTTACCCATTTTGTCAACAAGTTTTTTATTAAAAGCCTTCACTTCCTCCTTTTATACATTTTAATGAGTAGGTCAGAAGAAGTATGCTGTTTCATTTTTACAAAAATATATCAGTTACGCTGAATGACAATAAGGGCGTCACGGTGGCGCAGTGGGTAGCACGTTCGCCTCACAGCAAGAAGGTCGCTGGTTCGAGCCTCGGCTGGGTCAGTTGGCGTTTCTGTGTGGAGTTTGCATGTTCTCCCCGTGTTCGCGTGGGTTTCCTCCGGGTGCTCCGGTTTCCCCCACAAGTCCAAAAACATGTGGCATAGGTGAATTGGGTAGGATAAATTGTCCGTAGTGAATGAGTGTGTGTATGAATGTTTCCCAGTGATGGGTTGCAGCTGGAAGGGCATCCGCTGCGTAAAACATATGCTGGATAAGTTGGTGGTTCATTCCGCTGTGGCGACCCCAGATTAATAAAGGGACTAAGCCGAAAAGAAAATGAATGAATGAATGAATGAATGAATGACAATAGAACATTATTTCACCCATATTTTAATATTTTATTTTCACAAAAGTTATTTGAATCATTAAAGTAGACGTGCTGCTTGCTTTTAATTCGTCTAATCATAATTCTAATCATATAAAGACGCCTACACCAAAATAGTATGTTTTCTGTTTGACCCATATAGGTTATGTTTTTAATTCTATGTCTAGTAATAATGCAATTTCATGGTAACACTTTACAATAAGGTTGTGTTTGTTAATGCATTTACTAACATGAACAAACAATGAACAATACATTTATTACAGTATTTGTTCTTGTTAAAATATAGTTGTTCATTGTTAGTTCATGTTAACTCACGGTGTATTAATGTTAACAAGCATGAATTTGGATGTTAATAATGCATTAGTAAATGTTGAACTATGATTAATAAATTCCATACAAGTATTGTTCATAATTAGTTCATAATAATCATAATGTTAGTAAATTATTAGCTCTCTGCAACTCTCACATGGTCGCCCACTGAAGCTAAGCAGGGCTGCGCCTGGTCAGTACCTGGATGGGAGACCACTTGGGAAAGCTAGGTTGCTGCCGGAAGTGGTGTTAGTGAGGCCAGCAGGGGGTGCTCAACCTGTGGTCTGTGTGGGACCTAATGCCCCAGTATAGTGAAGGGGACTCTATACTGCTCAGTGAGCGCCGTCTTTCGGATGAGACGTTAAACCGAGGTCCTGACTCTGTGTGGTCATTAAAAATCCCAGGATGTCCTTCGAAAAAGAGTAGGGGTTTAACCCTGGCATCCTGGCCAAATTTGCCCACTGGCCTCTGTCCATCATGGCCTCCTAACCATCCCCATATCATAATTGGTTTCATTACTCTGTCTCCTCTCCACCAATCAGCTGGTGTGTGGTGTGCGGTCTGGCGCAATATGGCTGCCGTGTCATCCAGGTGGATGCTGCACACTGGTGGTGGATGAGGAGATTCCCCCCATTGTGTAAAGCGCTTTGAGTGTCTAGAAAAGCGCTATATAAATGTAAGAATTATTATTATTATTATTATTAAATACATTAACTAATGAAACCTTATTGTAAAGTGTGACAATTTTCACAAACTATGAAGTAAGGAAGTATGATATTTTGGATACAGGCTCTGATATAATGGCCTTTAGATTAGATTAATCTAGATTAGATTAGGTCATTTTTCAATGCATGTCTTTGGATTTTATAGTAAGTATTTGCTATTTCTGTGCATAAGTTTTTATTTTATTTATTTATTTATTTATTCATTTTTTAAATCTGTGGTGTTATTCGAAATGATTTTGGGAGTAAAGTAACTAAAAACTTAAAACATTAAATAAAAAATTATTTTTAAATAATAAAAAAAAATTGCTTTTAAGGTTTACAATGCAAATCCAATGAGAAACACTTGTTTGGTAAACAAAGCAAGTTTCTCATATAATATATATCTACTAATATTATAATATACACTCACCTGTCCAACTGCTTGTTAACGCACATGGCAGCAACTCAATGCATCATGTAGACATGGTCAAGACGATCTGCTTCAAACCGAGCATCAAAATGGGGAAAAAAAGGTGATTTAATGTGGCATGGTTGAACGTGGCATGGTTGCAGGTCCGTAGCCAAGGGGGGTTCGGGTGGTTCGAAAGATCTAATCTCTCGGGTGATCTAATCTCATTACATTATTTATAAAACGGTAATAACTTACAGTTTAAATGCACATTTGTAAATAGACGCTTCATGGTAAAATAGTACGGTAAGCACTTTGACAAAAATGTAGGAAATATTTTTGTTGCATCAAAAAGTTTGGTTATGATCACCATCCGACAAGCTAATCCAGCAAAAATTAGTGCTTAAAATGTCACTAAAATGCAGTATTTGAACCTCTTAATTTAATAGAAAATGAGGCGAATGACTGCAAAAAGGTCCACTTTTTGAGATAAAAGAACCACCCATTTCAATAAGGCCTGGGTTGGTGTCAGACGAGTATTTCAGAAACTGCTGATCTACTGGGATTTTAACGCACAACCATCTCTAGGGTTTACAGAGAATGGTTTGAAAAAGAGAAAATATCCAGTGAGCAATGAGTTCACTGTACTCAACACTCAACTGACCTCCACAGTCACCAAAACTCAATCCAATAGAGCACCTTTGGGATGTGGTGGAATGGCAGATTCACATCATGGATGTGCAGCCGACAAATCTGCAGCAACTGCGTGATGCTATCATGTCAATATGGAGCAAAAACTCAGAGGAATATTTCCAGTACCTTGTTGAATCTATGCCACGAAGGATTAAGGCAGTTCTGAAGGCAAAAGGGGGTCCAACCCGGTACTAGTAAGCTGTACCTAATAAAGTGGCCAGTGAGTGTATTATATTATAAAAATACGGAAATATTACTTTACAAGCTGTATTATAAATATATCTTGTAAACCTTTGAAATATTATTCAATAATACTACTGAGATTAATATAAAGACTTAATATGCATTTACACACATTTACATAAGTTAATAAATAGACAAAAAAACTGCAGCTATTACACATTGTATAATTCAGATTAAAAAATATGAGCAACAGTATTAGGGAGGCTTAACAAACAACAAAATATGTCAATATAAGTAGGAAGCAACACAGTTTTGTAGTTCCTCTACAGTCTCTCTCTCTCTATCTCTCTTTCTCTCTCTCTCACACACACACACACACACACACACACACACACACACACACACACACACACACACACACACACACACACACACACACACACACACACACACACACACACACACCCTCCTTTTCCCTATGGTCTCATTCTTTCACCAAACAGCAGCTGGTTCTTCAGCTATTGCCAGCCTTTAGTCCTTAGTCCTTAGTCCTTATTCTATATCTCAGACACACACACACACACACACACACACACACACACACACACACACACACACACACACACACTCACACACACACACACACACACACACACACACACACACACACACACACACACACTTGCAGGCTGACATGAGTAGTGTCACCAGCATCATTATCATGATGGAGTCATAAAGCAAAGTGCTGTGTGTGTGCGTATGTGGTTATTCCAGTTGTCATAATCGAACTAATTAAACATTTCACAGAGAGCTGCTTTATCTCATTGAAATATTTGAAGTCTGAAAGATGCAAAGCAAAAAAAATTAACATTATTAAGTCAACCAAAGCAGGCTGATATGCAAATAACATCACTTAGCGCCTATAAGACTGCCATACCCTCCAGCTCTAACGTGAAGGAACGTTTATATTAGTTGTTTTTATGCCACTGTTAACAAGTCAGTGTAGAAAAACCAAAGTCAGCACTGCAGTCAATAACTCAAACACAGCATCAATCAATCAATCAGCATGCCGACGATTAAGAGATTTGCTGGAGATTAACTATTTTCTCCGCCTCACAATCACAAGTTTCCGAAGGTGGCGACTGAAAAAACTTGGACGGCGTACAATCTAAACAAATTAGTTCTCTTGAATAAGCTGAAGCGTTCCTGCTCTGCGCATATCCAGCACGTATGCACATGCTAACCGCCCTCGGGGCAAATAAGGAGGAAATTTTTCAACAGGTTTCTTTGATAAAGGCTGTATATCATTCAGTGACTGTCCACAACACTGTGATGTTAGCATTTGCAGCCTAGCGTGTCTAAAGGTTAAAAGTTCTAGGCTACTAACCGAATAAACTGCTTCCTTGGGCTGCGCATAACATTATGTTGATGGCTGCTTTGCAAGTCATGAGAACACTTGAATCCAAGTCAAACAAGAAGCAAAGTCAGTTTCAAAGGAATGTTTGGAGGATAAGTACAAGTTAAGCTCTATTGAACGGCACACACTTTAGAGTTAGTGATTTGAGCAAAGCATAAAAGGGTAACAGTTTGTCATCCTGTGGCGTGCATGCTAAATACGGAGCTTGAGGTACTTTTAAAGCATTCAGATTGAGGATTTTCACTTGATGGTGAAAAAAACAAACTTGGAGACTCGGTATAGTAAGCAACCATCATGTATACTGTATAATACACTAAAACCACTTATAAATTTAGTTTGTATTTGTCTTCAATGTGAAACTTTATGCGCTGCCATTTTGGGCCAAGAGTTCTTATATATAAGCGGGACTATCCTGTTAACATTCATTCATTTTCCTTCGGCTTAGTGCCTTTATTCATCAGGTCGCTACAGTGGAATGAACCACCAAGTTATCCAGCATATGTTTTACACAGCGGATGCCCTTCCAGCTGCAACCCAGTACTGGGAAACACCCATACACACTCATTCACACACATACACTACAGCCAATTTAGTTTATTCAATTCACCTATAGCGCATGTGTTTGGACTGTGGGGGAAACCGGAGCACCCGGAGGAAACCCACGCCAACATGGAGAGAACAACCTTCTTGCTGTGAGGCGACAGTGCTAACCACTGAGCCACTGTGCTGCCCTATAAGCGATAATTAGATTTTTGCATTTTTCAATCACAGATTTGAATGCAGCGATTCAGAAGGATTAATAAACATATGCAAATCAGCATCATTTATAATTTATATTGCATGGGTGTTGAGATCCCGATCTTTTAATGATTAATCGTGCAGCTTACACTGAATGCATTAATGCAGGCTAAACAAGTAGTGACAGAAAACACCTTTAATAACCTAAGAAACCCACCACATCCCGAATAACCTACCACAACTTCTTCCGTCATCATTATATTTTCCAAGAAAGCCTAAATGCTTTCATACATGTGATTAGAAGGACGCGAGAGGCTGTTTTGTACATTTAAACAATGAAAACCATATACTTGTGCTTTATTATGTACTTAAACACACCAGAATTGGCGGGACCAATTCTGCGTTTTTTTACCAGATCTAAAATAACTGTATAATAAGTGTACATAAATGTCCCTAGAGCGTGTATGTCATGTTTCAGTGCATTATAACCCACAAAAAATTTTTGATGTCTCTTTAAATCTGCCCCTTTTTGACTTTGATCCAAATTGTGACATTTTAGTGACTGTCGCTTTAAATTTAAATGAGATTGTGCTCTTTTCAGAAGAGGGCTGCTTCTCACCCAGGGCTGGCTATGTGCTAATGAGGGAAAGATCGACACTAGTAAATTGGGAAGTGCACATTCAATATAATTAAGCGCACAAGAGTATAAGCTGAAACGTTCTCTTTCGTTGCGCAGGTGATTTGCATGCAACTCTCTTTTTAATGCAGTCTGAGTCTGTTACCTGTGAACAGAGTGGCGTCTGAGTCGGTCCCTCATAAGCTGAATTCTGGGAGGTCCACCAGCTGTCCCCATCCGTGACCCACGTCTCGGGGCAGCGCTCCAGGGGTGAAGGGTCCGGCAGACCTGGGACGGGGGGGAAGGGAAGGATGAGAAATTAAGAACCGATGGGGCGAACGTCTGAACGAAGGGGGTCGATTACACATAAGTCAGGGGTTTTCGGGTGGGATTCTTCAATGCAAGCTGGCATGAAAGGTGGCTTTCTCCTGTCGGAGGCTGTCATGTGGAAAGCAGAGCCCACCATGGCGGGCGGTTAGTGTTACACACAAACATGGTGGCCAGGAACGTGCGGCCAAGCTTTTTTAATAACAGCAGCCAATAAATTAAAAGTCTATCTGCTTGATGGGAAACTGATAGCTTGGTGTTAGTCAGAAATAAGGCTCTCCTGCACGCTATGTGTGTGTGTGTGTTTTTTTTTGGACAACAAGTATTGTCATGCTTTGTAAAACAGTTTTGCACAAGCAAACACCTCACAGTTTTTTTTTAGATATAAAAAAAAATCCAGCTTGCCTCCAACATTGAAATATTGTGAAAAAGAAGCACACTTAAAGGGACAGTACACGCAAAAATGACAAAATTAGTCACTATTTACTCACCATCGAGTGGTTTCTTTCTTATTTTGAAAAAAGCCGAAAACCTGTAACCATTGACTTCCATAGTAGGAAAAACATAGTAAGCAACATTGTCAATGGTTACAGGTTTCCAGCTTTCTTCAAAATATGTTATTTTGTGTTCAGAAAAATTAAGAAACAAGGAAATGATGACAGATTTTTCATTTTAGGGTGAACTGTCCCTTTAAGCAGTTTGTTTTAACCCTTTAACTTGCACTGTAAGCTTTGTTTCTTTGGTTAAATAGTGTTTCTTACACCACACTAAGCAAATCTTTTTTGTTTCTTTTATTGACCGCCTATGACTGTGTGTGGCTGAAAATGAAAGAGGAACTTGAAAAGAATGTAATCATTTAGAAATTATTCAATATTAAAGCAGAGGGTTATAAGTGCTGTCCATTTTTTTGCAGTGTTGATTCCATAAGTTGTTGTTTTTTCCCTGTAGGGTTTTAAAAATGTCTTTGGTACAACTTGTATACAACCAAACCAACCAGCTATGTAGAGAATCATGTTACAGACATCGATTTAAAGCAAAACATTTATGAAAATCACTATTTAATATAAAATCGACTAAATGTATAAAATCGACTATTTAATATAACACCAAAAGAACTCAATCCCATGAAGCATTGCCATGACAGATTTGTATTAAAGATAATTTTAAGTTATTGGTTGTATCTGTAGAAAAAAAAAACATTACATTTTAGCATATTTTGAGTTGGGTAGTGCTATTGATCTCTTTCGGTGCACTTTTACTCTGATTGGTGTAATTTTTTGTGTCATGAGTTTTTCTGCACAAATTCTGCATTAAACACAGTTGTTTAAAAATATGTTAAATGAATGCAGACGGACAGTAAAGCATTTCTCCAATGAATTCACTGGAAAATATCTGTTTTCTTGTTTTTGGTTGAAAAGCAAGAAGTAGCTTATTTTTTACGATGTTTCTGAATATTTTACCATGGCAAAAAACATTGACAAAAAGCAAATAGGAACTAGGAAAGTATGCAAATCTAATATGCAATAAATGATCCAGTTTTAACAGAACGGTGCAACAATTTATATTGTGCAGTAGAAGCAACAATTTTGCTAAATAAACAGATGATGTCAGAATTATTATTAGACCTTCTATATGTTTTTTTCCCCAATTTATGTTTAACAGAGAGAAGATTTTTTTCAACACATTTCTAAACATAATAATTTTAATAACTCATTTATAATAACTGATTTCTTTTATCTTTGCCATGATGACAGCACATAATATTTTACTGGATATTTTTCAAGATACTGGTATTCAGCTTAAAGTGACATTTAAAGACTTAACTAATTAGGTTAATTAGGCAAGTCATTGTATAACGAAGGTTTCTTCTGTAGACTAAATCTAAAATAATATTGCTTAAGGGGGCTAATAATACTGACCTTAAAATGTTTAAAAAAAATTAAAAACTGCTTTTATTCTAGCCGAAATAAAACAAATAAGACTTTCTCCAGAAGAAAAAATATTATAGCAAATACTGTGAAAAATTCCTTGCTCTGTAAAATATCATTCTGGAAATATATATATATATATATATAAAATAAAAATCAAAAAATCAAAGGAGGGCTAATAATTGTATTAATAATGAGTAAAGTGAAAAAGATTCCTTATTATAGTAGTTTTGAGACCATGTTGCGTAATGTGAAGCTGATTTAGCACTGACATCAAGACTTCATTTGTTTTAAATAATCTAATCATTTGGTGTGCATCCATCCCTTTTACACACACACACACACGCACGCACGCACGCACGCACACACACACACACAATTACAAAGTAATCAAATCGCTTTTCATCTGAAATGTATTTTCCAAAAATAGCTCAACACATAAACCATTTTTAATTTAATTCCAGGCAAAAATAAAAGCATCAGTCCAATGCGATTTACCCAATCAGTCTTATCATGATTTTGTCCATTACATCATTGTGCATATATGTCTTCATTGTGTCCATACAACACTTATCAGGGTTCCCATGCTCTGCTGCGCTCCAGCATTGATGAAATCCCTGGACAGTGATGTAAGCGCTGCCGCATCTCAAGAGACCATTACTAGGCTGTTATTGCCCCCCCCATCGCTCCATTAGTGAGCTAAAGAGCAGACGCGTGTGGCCGGCCGGCTTTATTTACGAGCGTCCAGGTTCAAAGGCTGCAGACAAGCTTGAGCCCCAAAGGCAAGCGGCCAGAAGAGCTGGACTGTGTGTGTGTGTGTGTGTGTGTGTGTGTGTGTGTGTGTGTGTGTG
>CAIGQV010019356.1:601457-621032 GCA_903798115.1 Danio jaintianensis
TGTGTGTGTGTGTGTGTGTGTGTGTGTGTGTGTGTGTGTGTGTGTATGTATGAGTGTGCATGTATGTTTATATATGTGTGTGTGTGGGTGTGTGTGTGCATTTTTGTGTATGTGTGTGCGCATGAATGTATGTGTGTGCTCATGCCTGTTTGTACATGTTGTGTGTGCGCTGTGGGTTTGTGTATGTGTGTGCCTGCATGCATGTTTGTGTGTGTGTGTGTGCGTGCATTTTTGTGTATGTGTGTGCGCATGAATATGTGTGTGCGCATGCATGTTTGTACATGTTGTGTGTGCGCGCTGTGTGTTGTGTGTGTGCATGCATTTTTGTACATGTGTGTGTGCTGTGTGCTTGTGTATGTGTGTGTCTGCATGCATGTTTGTGTATGTTGTGTGTGTGTGTGTATATGTGTGTGCGTGCATGTTTATATATGTGTGTATGTTGTGTGTGTGCGTGCATTTTTGTGTATGTGTGTGCGCATGCATGTTTGTACATGTTGTGTGCACGCTGTGTATTGTGTTTGCGTGTGTCTGCATGTATGTTTGTATATGCCTGTATGTTGTTTGTGTGCGAGCATGCGTTTGTGTATGTTCTGTGTGTGCGCGCATGCTTGTTTGTGTATGTTGTATGTGCGCATGCATTTTTTTGTATGTGTGTGCACATGCATGTTTGTGTATGTGTGTGCGCATGCATGTTTGTGTATTTTGTGTGTGTGTGTGTGTGTGTGCATGCATGTTTGTGTATGCTCTGTGTGTGTGTGTGCATTCATGTTTGTGTGTGTGTGTGTGTGTATCAGCAGAGTACCAGGCTCCCACGAGTCCTCCAACTCCAGGAAAGGATCAGGACGGAGCTCCAGTGAGACGCAGTGCGGATGGGAAGCTGAGAGGCAGGAAGCGGGCCAGTGACCCCGTCCCTCCGCTGGACTCGGACATAGAGGTACAGATGCTTCTGCTCACGGTGTCCTTTACACAACACCTTCATTAACATTCCTGTTCACAAACACACACACACAGATCACTTTCACAAGCAGCAGCTCAGTATGGCAGCTCATTTCAATCTAGAGCCACAGACAGGCCATTTAAAGGGACAGTTCACACAAAACAGTTTATTCACAATTACATCACTCCACACCTGTATGCCTGTATTTTTTTCAAAATGCATGTTTAGCAAAGTGTCTAAATTGTTTGTTTTTTTTATATCCAATTCAAGTTTATTTTTATAGCAATTTTTATTTTTAAATAATTAAGGATTTTTTTTGTTTCAAATCAGCTTTACAAAAGGTGCACATTACTGCATTACAATCAATTTAAATTAAAGTTACAATCAAGTAAAAGTTATTATCAGAGTTGGGTGTAACGCGTTCCTCAGTAACGCGTTACTGTATTCTAATTACATTTTTGGGGAACGCAGTAATGTAAAGCATTACATTTTGAGTTTGTGTAATTTGATTACAGTTACTAAAGTCAGTGTAATTGCATTGCTTACGTTACAAATATAGTTTTTAGAAGAAAAAAATGCTTCTTTTAAATCACGTTTTCTGCTGTAATGTCAGTTAATAAGCATGCGCTTTTAAATAGCTGGAGAACGCGAGCTGACGAGAGTGGTTGCTTCTTCAAGTGGAAACACAGACAATACTTTGATTTCATTTAGCTTAAAAACAAAAATATTGCTGTGAACTGCATCTATGTCCAGTCTCTGAAGAACTTTCGACTGCTTTTAACTGGACCAGGAACTTGTAGAGCACTTGAACAGAAAGCATTCTAGGACAATACTCGTCACCAAGGAGGACACCGGCACCCAAAAACACAGCGGTCCAACTCAGCCTAAACAGGCTAAATTGGATTTTTGTGCAGGATCGGGAGTGATGGTATCTTCTGAATGTGAAGAGAAGTGTAGCTGCTTATGGGGCATTTACATATCGAGCCTTTTGCGAGCGCAAGTTCGTTAATTCAATCCAGGCGCACGTCTTGCGCGCATATTGGGAGGGCATATTGCTCGCATTTAACTTGTGCACCCACTTGAAAGCTTGAGTCACGTGACAAGAACTGACCGGTCAGCTTCATACTTTGTATGGAATATACACATTTCGATAGACTAATTACCTCAGACAAACATAGAACACCCAAACACTGCAGTGCTTTTGCATACTATGGATGTCAATAGTTACAGGTATACAGTTTTCTTTATGTCTTCTTTTGTGTTAAAAAAAATAATAATACAAACAGGTTTGGAACAAGTGAATGATGAGAGAATTTTAAGTTTTGGGCGAATTATCTCTTTAAGTCTTTTGAATATGTCAATCTGCTGTGATCAACCCATTGTAATGTTTCTTAGTGAATATTAAATCACTGAAAGAGCTGCAGTTTATTTTGTATTTGTATAGGTATATTTTATGTGTTTTAAAAGTAACTTCAAAGTAAAGTAATTAGTAATCTGATTACTTTTTACATTACGTAATTAGTAATGTAATCAGATTACAATTTTCCAGTAGTAGTCAGTAATTTGTAATCTATTACCTTTTTAAAGTAACTTACCCAACACTGGTTATTATATACAGACATAGTTAACCTGCAATTTGTTTGCTTATAGGTGATGTCTATGTGTACATGCTTAATGAAGTGTATTACAAAGAAAAAGTTGATTAACATAATAAAAGTTTCAAAAATAATTAATAATAAATCATAAAAAAATAAATAAAATAGAAATAAAAAAATAAAAATAAAAATCACAGAAGTTTTAAATAACAGAAAGCTGAAATAAAATGACTTATTTCTGTATTCTGTCCTTAAAGAAAGCGATTCATTGATTTACTTACCAGTATTTTATAATGCAATATGCTGTTGAAATGTCAATCTGTCTTACTAAAACTAAAAACTACTTTCGTTACTGGAACACTGAAATAAAATAAAAAATAAAATAAAAGTAATTTAATTGAATCTAGAATCTAGCTGTCAGGTGTCTGTTCTGTGTTGTGATCATGTGCTTCTTTTGTTCTGTTTCCCGCCGTTTCCTAATGTTCATCAGTTTCACCGGTGTTCCTCTCCTGTGTGTTATCAGTTTCATTAGCCCGTGTGTATTTATACCCCTTAGTTTGTTTCCTTCTTGTTCCGGTATTGTACATCATGTCATGTTGTCTTCACCCCATAATCGTCATCCCTGTGTCTTCCTATGTGTGATTCCTGTGTTCCAGTTGTGAGTGTTCTGTTTGTAATAAATCTACGTGTTTTGATAAACTCCTGCGATCCTGTGCCTTTCTGAGAGTCCAGGCGTGACACTAGCCAAACAAAAGTAATTTTTAAAAACTCATTTAGTTTATTATTATGCAGTAAAAATCTAATAAAATTACTATTACTCTAGAAACAAAAACTAATAAAAACAAAAAAATGCACAGAAATTGCTAAAAATGAACTTGAATGCTGAAAATAAAAATGGAAATTATAAAAGGAAGAACTAATCATTATTTACAACAGCAATAGTTTATTTGAACTCTACAAATGTAGTGTATAAGTGTTTGTCTATCTGAGTGTATGGTGTGAAATGTGACAGAACTGACTACAATTATCTGCAATTATTCTGAAAAGCAAAACACAGATAATGCGCTGTTTTGGAGTAAATACTACTTTTGACTAGTAAGCAGATTATATTTGTGCTCATGCTCATTGTGTATGTGTGTGTGTGTTTGCGTGTGTGTGTGTGTGTAGAGGGTGTTTATTTGGGATCTGGATGAGACCATCATCATTTTCCACTCACTGCTCACCGGGACATTTTCCACACGCTTCGGCAAGGTACAAACCAGTTATTCAACTCACACCTCTCACCTTCACACTGCTTTACTTCTGCAAGACACTGCTTTGCTTTGTTTTTTATATATGATTTATATATATATAAATGTATCGTTTAAATGTAATGATAAATTAATTAATTAATTAATTAATTAATTAATTAATTAATTAAAAAAACAAATATATACAGCTGAAGTCTAAATTATTATTATTTTTTTCTTATTTTTCAAATATTTCCCAAATGATGTTTAACAGATTCAGGAATATTTCACGGTATTTCCTATAATATTTTTTCTTCTGGAGAAAGTCTTATTTGTTTTATTTCGGCTAGAATAAAAGCAGTTTTTTATTTTTTTAAAACCATTTTAAGGTCAATATTATTAACATCTTTAAGCAATATTTTTTGGATTGTCTACAGAACAAACCACTGTTATAGAAGGATTTGCCTAAATACCCCTAACTTTAACCTAATTAACCTAGTTAAGCCTTTAAATGTCACTTTAAGCTGAATACTAGTGTCTTGAAAATATCTAGTCAAATATTATGTGCTGTCATCATGGCAAACATAAAAGAAATCAGTGATTAGAAATGAGTTATTAAAACTATTATGTTTAGAAATGTGTTGAAAAAATCTTCTCTCTGTTAAACAGAAATTGGGGGAAAAATATATATACAGGGGGCTAATAATTCAGAAGGGCTAATAATTCTGGCGTCAACTGTATATATATATATATATATATATTTAATAACTAAACTAAACTAAAACGTTTATTTAAATAAAAAAGACCACTTTAAAAAGCTTTTTTTGCATTTTCTGGATATATTAGGTTTAGGTTTGAGTATAGTAATAATATGTTTTATTCTATAAATGTTTATTTATTTTAAATAAAAAAACACTGTCATTTAGATTTGTTTTAAAGAAAATGTAGTCATAATGACAAATATTTTCATTTTTTGAGACTAAATGTCAGGGTTATTAAGTTAATACATTGCTATTGTCTTGTCTAAAAATGAATATAAACATTTCTGAAATTGGCTCCTTTTTTGTTATTATATGCAAAACAAAAAAAAAATACTATAATTAATAATATTTTTATTTTAAATTTGAAAGAAATGCCATAAGTAACTGTTTTAATTCTTTTTTCAAAATTTAATAAATAAAACGTTTAAAAGAGTAGCGTTCATTTGAAGCAGAAACTTTTGTGACCGATTTCTTTGCAGTCAACTTTTGATCAATTTAATATTCATTCATTCATTTTCCTTCGGCTTAGTCCCTTTATTCATCTCCACAGCGGAATGAACCGCCAACTATTTCAGCATATGTTTTACGCAGTTGATGCCCTTCCAGCTGCAACCCAGTACTGGGAAACATTCATACACACTCATTCACACTCATACACTACGGCCAATTTAGCTTATTCAATTCACCTATACCAATTGTCTTTGGACTGTGGGGGAAACTGGAGCACCCGGAGGAAACCCACGCCAACACGGGGAGAACATGCAAACTCCACACAGAAACGCCAACTGACCCAGCCGGGACTTGAACCAGCGACCTTGCTGTGAGGTGACAGTGCTAACCACTGAGCCACCGTGCTGCCCAATTTAATATTTAATTCATTTCATTTTATTTTCCTTCGGCTTAGTCCCTTTATTCATCCGGGGTTGCCACAGCGGAATGAACCACCAACTTATCCAGCATATGTTTTACGCATACGCCCTTCCAGCTGCAACCCAATATTGGGAAATAACATTTATTACATTTTTTTTAAAAATGAATCACTTCTGAATTAAAGTGTTCATTTCAGTCCAAAACGATTTCTTGATTATGTATAAGTATTTTCAGCACACTGCAAAAAATACCTTTATTACTTTGAGTTTTTGTCTTGTTTCTAGTCCAAATATTTAACAATTCTTAAATCAAGAAGCTTTTTCTAGACAAGTAAAAAATACTGTCTTGTTTCCAGAAATATTATGCCAAAATTAAGAAAGTTTTTCCTTAAAACAAGCTAAATAACCTGCCAATGGGGTAAGCAAAATAATTGTATGTCAAAGCAAAAACAATATTATTTTGCTTACCCCATTGGCTGATTATTTAGGTTGTTTTAAGGAAAAACTCACTTCATTTTGCCACTTTATTTCTGAAAACAAGACAATATTTTTCGCTTGTCTAGAAAATGCTTCTTGATTAAATAATTTTTAGATATCTGGACTAGAAACAAGGCAAAAACTCTTTTTGCAGTGCAGAAATTCAATTAAAATTAGCACTTGCTTGATTGCAATCTTTGAAAAGCCCTAAATAAAAGCCCCTGGTGATCTATTGTACATAAAATTCAATAAACACTTTAAATGAACACAGACGGTAAATGTGGAAGATGTAAATGAGCGGTGAAGGATATAATGAACCTCCTCCTTGTCATGACTGCTTTCCACAAAGGCACGAAACACGGGAGTTATCAAAACACGTAGATTTATTACAAACAGAACACTCACAACTGGGACACTCAGGAAGACGACTCACAGGGATGACGATCATGGGGTGAAGACAACATGACATGACGTACAATACCGGACCATGAAGGAAACAAACTAAGGGGTATAAATACACACGGGCTAATGACACACAGGAGAGGAACACAGGTGAAACTGATGAACATTAGGAAACGGTCGGAAACAGAACAAAGGAGCACATGATCACAACACAGAACAGACACCTGACATTAAGGCATCCTCGCGCCTTCAACACAACAACATAATATAAGGGAGGGAGGGAGGGGAGGGGGCCAGGGAGGAGTCTTAGGAGGGAGGAACCAGGAAGGACGCTGGGAGACGAGGAGTGGAGGACTTGGCCAGGGAGGAGTTTCAGGAGGGAGGAACCAGGAAGGACGCTGGGAAACGAGAAGTGGAGGACTTGGCCAGGGAGGAGTTTCAGGAGGGAGGAACCAGGAAGGGAGCTGAAGCAGGAAGACCCAGGACACAGCCAGAAGGACGGCCCAGAGCGGAGTCGAGGAAGGGAGGGGCCATGGAGGAGGAGTGGCTGGCGACTCCAGGGGGCCGACTGAGGGAGACGCCGTTGATGGTGGTGGAGGCCAAGGAGGAGCCGGAGAGCTGAAGGGCGAAGGTGACATCGAGGTCCCGGAGGGCCAGGGTGAAGAAGACGGCTCACCCGAGCGAGGCAACGGCAGGGGTCCGGAGGCCCGCAGCGGAGCCAGAGCGACAGAGAACCAAGGTGTAGCTGGAGGGAAGGAGGAGCTCAACGTAGCTGGCAGGACGGAGCGACGAGGCGCAGCCAGAGGAGTGGAGTCCAGAGGTGTAGGAAGGGCGACGACTGACCAAGGTGGAGCCGGAGGGACGAGGGAGCCTGGCGGAGCTGGTGGACTGGCGGTCCACGGCAGAGACGAAGGAGGAGTGAGCCAATGCGGAGCCCTAGGGTCGAAGGGCCGAGGCGGAGTTCGCAGCTCGGAGGCTGGAGGAGCTGACGCTGGGCGACACCCTCCAGAGGGCGACGCTGGCAGGCAGCACCTCAAAGCGAGCTCCACCTCTGGAGCTTGAGGGCGAGCTGAGGGGCTGGCTGACTGCAGCAGCGCTGGAGCTGGTTGACTGGCTGCAGTCATTGGTATGAGTGGAGAGGGTGGGAAGTCACTCATGACTTTACCAACTCTGCTGCTCTGTGTTTCACGGAAACCTGGCTGAACGAAGCCATTCCGGACAGCGCATTAAACCTACCGGACTTTCAGCTGTACAGAGCGGACCGCGATACGGAGTCAACGGGCAAAACGCGCGGTGGTGGGACATGCTTTTACATCAACAGAAGGTGGTGTACGGATGTAACTGTGTTAAAGAAGATGTGCTGTCCTGACGTGGAAGTGCTTTTCATTAACTGTAAGCCGTTCTACTCGCCGCGGGAGTTTTCCTCGTTCATTCTCATCTGTGTTTATATTCCACCGCAAGAACACGTGAGTACTGCACTGCAACAGCTGGCTGATCTGATCACAGAGACAGAACAACAACACCCGGACTCTGTTTTTATCATTCTCGATGACTTTAATCAGGCGAAACTCACACATGAGATGCCTAAATTCAAACAGCACATTACATGCCCCACCAGACACAATAATATTTTGGACCATTGCTACACCACAATAAAGGATGCATATCGTTCCGTCGCCAGAGCAGCTCTAGGACTCTCCGACCACTGCCTGGTTCATCTTATACCAACTTACAGACAAAAACTTAAAACTACTAAGCCAGTATTAAGGACTGTTAAGAGATGGACCAACGACACAGAACAGGCCTTACAAGCCTGTTTTGAGTGCACTGACTGGAGTGTTTTTGAAGCTGCAGCCACCGACCTCGACGAACTCACAGATACTGTAACATCATACATCAGTTTCTGTGAGGAGCTATGCATCCCTACCAGGACCTACTTATCATTTAACAATGATAAACCATGGTTCACACCAAAACTTAGACAGCTTCGTCAGGCCAAAGAGGATGCCTACAGGAGTGGGGACAGGATCTTGTACAATCAGGCAAGGAACACACTGACAAAGGAGATTGGTGTGGCTAAGAAGAGCTATGCCAAAAAGCTGGAAAACTAGTTTTCTGCCAACGACCCGGCATCAGTGTGGAAAGGCCTGAAAGACATCACAAACTACAAGACACCATCCCCCAGCATTGATGGCAATAATAAACTTGCAAACGAGCTGAATAAGTTCTACTGTAGATTTGAGACACCCCACACCCACCCTGACGATCTCTCTACACAGCCATCAACACCTCCAGCCATCTCTCTTTCCCCCCCTGCACTTCAGATCAGTGAGGATAATGTGCGTCAGATCTTCAGGAAACAGAAGAGAAGGAAAGCACCTGGCCCAGATGGTGTTTCACCAGCCTGTCTGAGAACCTGCGCTGACCAGCTGGCTCCCATTTTCTCACAGATCTCCTCCTGCTCGGTGTAACTCCGCTCTGTCGCTGTGGATGGCGATGGCTCGTACACCGCGGGTGGCTCTCCATCTGCGGTGGGCTCTGGCAAGCGCTCCCTGCAGGTGGGTGGTGTTTGGCTGGTCACTGGGTCGGGAGTGGCACTGGCGAGCTCTTCCTCCACACAGACGGTGAATGTTGATCCATTCCTCGCCAGTGTCCACTCCACATAAGCGGCGATATTGCCCCGAGGACCATCTTTGGACAACCGTGCTCTGCAAGCGGTGTTAGAGCTGGTGTTGAAGAACACGCAGAGCACGTTGTCCGGATAGCTGGTGATATTCGCTGGAAACAAGTACCGTCTTGTATGGTCCTCAAGGCTGCTTTCCCTCTGCTCTGATTTTGACGGACGCCGCGTGAACTTCTCTGCAAACTCCGATGAGGAAACAATGCTCATGTTTCTTTTTCTTGGCCCGCCGTCTATTTCAAATCCCACGATCCCTTGCGAATTTGACGTGACACACAAGAGAAACGCCGTCTCAAATACTTCAGACTTTCTTTTTGAGGATGGCAGAAATGTTGCCGTGACTAATGTGTCTAATTTCAGATCCAGGAAAAAAAGGCTGCAGAAAAAAGCGCACTGCTCCGTCAGGAATCCACTGGAGAGAGCAAAAATCAAAAGAAAACATCCATATAAAAGTGAATTTGATGTGCGTCTTGACAAAGCCTCTTACGCTCAGACAAAAAGCCGTGATTGTGCGCGCTCAGATTTCAGTTCTTTAAGTAACAGGATATTTAACTCTGGGTTTTTTCGTATGTACTTTATGTCAAAGCCATGAGAAGATCAGTGTAAACAGGCAAACTCAGACGGCGAACACTACAGCTCTGAGAGTGCTGAAAGACGCTGCTTTCTAATGTGTTTTTAAGCTGAGCTGGAGGTCAGAGGTCACTGTGAGTCTCTTTCATAATAGATGTGTCATTTATCCTGTGACAGCGCCATATACGCACATAACTAAATGTCTGAATGTGCACCCAAGGCTATGTTTATTTGCATTCAAATTAGAGGAATATGGACAAAGATTATTACATTTAAATATAAATAGGTAATTCATGAAATGAAATAATTGAAGTTTTATAATATAAAATCAATTAAAAATACTTAAAGATAGAAAGTAAACGTAAAAACATAGTATATATTTTATTATATATACACTTTTCAATATTTTCTGATTTCTGATGAGCAGAAATATCAAAATAACAGAATTTATTTTAAATAAAATATTTTGTCAGTTTGTAGTCACTTTGATTTAAGACCCTGAAGAATATCAATTACATAAAATATTTAATAATAAAATAAAATAATTTAATAAATAAATAATAATAATAATCTGGCATGGTGGCTCAGTGGTTAGCACTGTGGCCTCACAGCAAGAGGGTCGCTGGTTCGAGCCCCGTACTGGATCAGCTGGTATTTTTTGTCTGGAGTTTGCATGTTTTCCCTGTGTTGGCGTGGGTTTCCTCCGGGTGCTCCGGTTTCCCCCACAGTCCAAACACATGTGCTATAGGTGAATTGAATCAACTAAATTGGCCGTAGTGTATGAGTGTGAATATGAGGGTGTTTTCACACTAGCACTTTTGGTCCGCACCCGGGTTCGTTTGACATCAGAGTACAGTACGTTTAGCTAGTGTGAACGTGTCTTCTGAACTCGGGTGCGCACCCACGAATCGTACACAAGTCCGCCTGAAAGAGGTGGTCTGGGGTACAGTTCACTCGAACTCTGGTCCGGTTCACTTCTGGTATGAATGCAATCGTACCAAATAACGGAAGTGAACTGCCAACAGTATAACAAACTATCGTTTTCATAACGTTCATTCGTGTGTGTGTGTCTGTGTATCACGTACTGTACCTTGGTGACAAGCAGGACTGAGCCAGGGCAAACACAGTGATAATGTCTGTTTGTCTCCTCCAAAAAACAGCTTCTGCAGACATCATGTTATGTTCTGAACGTTTATAATATTTTTGCGGCAGATAGACGTGAGTCACTTTCTGTATGTTACCGAAACCAAAAGATTCAGTAAAAGCGCGATGTGCAGACGTCTTTCCATTTTGGCACTTTGCTTTCATGTCGGTCACCTAGCAACAGCCGCACACACAACAGCAGCTCGATGACGCAAGCGTGTCAGAAGGAAAAAAAGACAGTGTGAACACAAAACAACCGAGAAGGTGGCAAGGGGGGACAATCGAACTTGGGTACGGTCCAGGCAATTGAACCAAGTGTGAAAGCACCCTGAGAGTGTATGGGTTGGAAGGGCATCCGCTGTGTAAAACATATGCTGGATAAGTTGGCGGTTCATTCCACTGTGGCGACCCCTGATGAATAATTAAGAGACTAAGCCGAAGGAAAATGAATGAATGAAAAAAATTATTATTTTAAATTTAAGTTTCAGGAACATTTAGGAAAAAAATGAAAATGTTAATATATATTAATAGTAAATAAATCCTATATTTAAAAATGTATATTATCCGCTTGTTAAGTCGTGACGTATCTGTGAGGTATGAAATACTGTTTCCGGGTCCAAGCCGCTATACATTTGAATTGAGAAAATATTAGTTCATGACCACTTTTTAGTCCTATCACACATTAAAGAGAATTTTATATAAAATCATAGTGTACACATCAGTCTCTGGGCTTGCTGCATCACAAATACCAACATTTTAACAATTTATAAAAAATGGATCACTTTCTGGCCATCTGATATTAGGCATGGATATGTATATTGCGATCGTGATTTTCGAAAGTATTACATCGCTTTGTAAACGTTTATTATTACCATTTGTTGAGTCTCCCCATACAGTTTGATATAATGCTTGGACCCAGAAGCCGCTTCGCGTGACGTCACACTTAACAAGCGGATATATAGGTACAGTTGATGGCAAAATTATTCGAATTTTCAATAATTTACTTCCCATTTTTCACAGTATTTATTATTTAAAAAGATTCACAGCAAGGATAACAAATTTTCCTTTAACTGTATATAAAATAATGTAAAATGTATACATTAATATATTACCATATGAGGAATCAACTATACTGCACTAAGCATTTAAACTTGGCTATTTCTTAACTTCGCTTAAAGGGATAGAATGAAAATGAAAATTCTGCCATCATTTACTCACTCTTTACTTGTTTCAAACCGTTATGAGTTTCTCTTTTCTGTTGAACATAAAAGGAGATCTTTTAAAGAAAGCTGTAAACTTGTAACCATTGACTTCCATAGTATGTGTTTTTCCTACTATGGGAGTCTTATTGTTCCAGGTTTTCAGCTTTCTTCAAAATATTTTCTTTTGTGTTTAACAGAATAAAGAATCATAAACAAAGGTTTAGAAGCAATTGAGAGTGAGTATATAGTGAGTAAATTAAAAATTTTTTGGTCAACTATCCCTTTAAAATCCATAATTTGCCCCTAAATCTGAAGTGCTACATCTATTCAGCTTTTGACTGCCCACTGTAATAAAGTCCTCTACTGATGGTCTGTGGGTTAATATCTTAGAGCTGCATCTCCAGTGTCTCAAACAGTGACGATGTGCAAAAGAAGAGCCGTTTTTCTCAGTTAATCTGACTTTAACCTCTAGCTGACGCCTAAAAACTTGATCCGCTGCCAGACGGGGCATTAGCGGCTAGTTAGCTAAAACGGGAGCGCACAATGGCTTAGCTTATGTTAGCATGACGGCTTAACAAGAGAGAAAGAAGGAGAAATGGCTGTAGTTTGACACGCTTGTGATTAAAACCACAATGACTGTGAGCGATCAACATTCTTGTCTGACAGAAACCTGTTGTACCACACAGAGATGATTTAATCATCACCTGTCAGCTCGAGGAGAGGTCAGAGCAGGTACAGTACCGAAACTCACCTGACGGAGATTTGTGTTTTCACCCAGGACTCCGGGAAGGCAGTTTCTCTGGGTTTGTGGATGGAGGAGATGATCTTCAACTTGGCTGATTCACGGCTGTTTTTCAATGACCTGGAGGTGAGCAAAAAAGAAATTAAAAAGTAAAAAATCCCAATAAACATGAAGGAGAAGAAAAAACGTTATTTTACTGATTACATACTAGATGTATGCCATTAAAATTTGTATATATACAGTGCTCAGCATATATAAGTACAGCCCTCACAAATCTCTCTTTTAAATTCATATTTTTAATAGGAACCTTTTCAATATTATATTTGTGCATATACATTAGATTAGTCGGTACTGAAGCCAAATCTGGAGCTTATCTAACAAAATAACTTACGATAACGGTCCAAAAACTAGTACAGCCAAATTTATATGTTATAGAAAAATATTAAATACAATTTTAAAAAATAGGAAAAATCAGGAGAAGCAAGAAAATGGAAAAATGTTGTTGAAATTTTGTAGGTTGTAAAAACATTTTGCAATATTTTGCTTGAATTAAATTGTATTATCTTTCAATTTCTAAATATGTTTGGTGACTAAAATATTATTTTAATAAATATATCTGTTTAATAAATCTGTTTTGTTTAAATGCACCAAAATACATTGCCTATATTCACTGAGAAATTGATTAAAATATTCATTTTCAAAATGGGGTGTACTCAATTATGCGGAGCACTGTAGATCATGTATTTGTATTAAACTAGCACAACCCAAAAAATAAATAAATGTCAGAAAAAAGTATTCTGGAAAGCCATAATAAACTTGTCACCTGTCAATCACAGAGATCTACTTTTCCCCACCCCTTGCTTTATTTGTAAAATATTTGTGCATTTTACCATATTTAAATGAATTCCCCCAAATTTCATCAAATCAGTATATTAGTATAATTCCTGAAGCATTGTGGGAATATTGTGTTTATTAGTCTACAGTTTATATATCTGATGTACAGTTGAAGGCAAATACATCAGCCATCCTGTGAAATTTTAAACATAGTAAATAAATAAATTAATTAATTAATTAATAAAAACGATCTTCTAATAACTTTTATTGATTGATAAATTTTAAGATTTCTTTTATTGTTGCCATGATGACAGAACATAATATTTTACTAGCTATTTTGCAAGATATTCAACTTTAACTAGTTAACATATAATAATAATTAAGCAAGTCAACAATTGGACAACAGTGGTTTGTTCTGTAGACAATCAAAAATAATAATAATATCTTAAGAGGATAATTAAATATTTTAATTTTATGTATATTTTTTAATAATTTATTTTTAAAATAATTGAATGTTGTTGTTTTTTCAGCCAAACTAAAAGAAATGAGTTTTTTTGTTGTTGTTGTTGTTTTTTTTTTTACAAAAGAACAATATAATAGGAAATACTATGAAAAATATCCTTGCTCTGTTAAACCTCACTTAGGAAATATTACAAAAAGAATTAAAGTGATATGATTTAGTCCTAGCACGATCGCCTCACAGCAAGAAGGTCGCTGGTTCGAGCCTCGGCTGGGTCAGTTGGCATTTCTGTGTGGAGTTTGCATGTTCTCCCCGTGTTGGCGTGGGTTTCCTCCGGGTGCTCCGATTTCCCCCACAGTCCAAAGACATGCGCTATAGGTGAATTGGGTAAGCTAAATTGTCCGTAGTGTATGAGTGTCTATGGATGTTTCCCAGTGATGGGTTACAGCTGGAAGGGCATCCGCTGCGTTAAACATATGCTGGATAAGTTGGCGGTTCATTCCACTGTGGCGACGCCTGATTAATAAAGGGACTAAGCCGAAAAGAAAATGAATGAATGAATGATTTAGTCCTCAGCAGTATGTGGATTGCGAATGTGTGAAAGGACCTCAGTTTGCCCTCTGCATGAAGAAAGGAGAGATTAGATGCGTTTTGGAGGAGGTGTTTAAATCCCCTCCTGGTTTGAGTGTTTAATGAGGGGTGTGTGGCCGCTCTAAAAGAGGGTTTGTCCCGGGGCGGATCAGCAGCTTTTCACGACGCCCCTTCAATCTTGTTCTGTTCTTTCTGGAATTGCTTTAAAATAGTGCAAGGCTGAGAGTTCAGGCTATTCAGACCTGTCAGCTGAGAACAGAAAACAAAAGCGAGATAACAACACAGGGGTCAACAGTTGAAAAACACAAACATGACTGAACTCATTTAACATCCAGCAGGAAGATCATTCATTCATTCTTTTTCCTTCGGCTTAGTCCCTTTATTAATCTGGGGTCGCCACAGCAGAATGAACCACCAACTTATCCAGTATTTTTTACAAAGCATATGCCCTTCAAGCTGCAACCCAGTACTGGGAAACACCCATACACTCTCACATTCACACACATACGCTACGGCCAATTTATTTTATTCAACTCCCCTATAGTGCATGTGTTTGGACTGTGGGGGAAACCGGAGCACCTGGAGGAAACCCACGCCAACACAGGGAGAACATGCAGAAATGCCAATTGACCCAGCGACTCAAACCAGCGACCTTCTTGCCGTGAGGCGACAGTGCTAACCACTGAGCCACTGTGTCGTCCCCAGGATGATCTAATAATAATAATAATAATAATACTTTTTATTGTATAGCACTTTTCCTACATACATGCAACTCAAAGCGCTTAACAAACATAAACAAAAAAACAACAACAACATAGATGTCAGGTAAAATATAAAAAAACAGATAAACAAATAAAAAAATGAATGTATACACAAATAAAACTAAATAAACAACACATATATACTCCGATAAATTCATACATACATGTACACACACAGATGATTGGATAGAAGAAGACTTCAATTTCCGTGCATAACCATCATTTCTTCATATAATAAAATAGTCTATATGATTTTGTAAACCTCTTATTTAGATTTGTTTTATTTTACAGTGTTTTATGTTTGAAAATTAATAATGTTTATTTTAGAAAAAATCTCATTCATGCTCATTTTTTATTAGCTCAATTGAACTGATTCTCTATGAAAAACTATATATACCAAAATGAATACATAAATACTCCTAATAATTTGATTTATCTTTATTTTAAGTTACTTTAAAGAGCAACAGGAATATTTAATTAAGAAGAATTTTTAAATAGTATTAAAATAAATCCTAAAATAAGTACCATAAAAGCAGTGAATATAATTACGTAAATATATTTATTGTATATTTTATGCAATAAATTATTATTAAATAATTTGTATATTTTGTGTTGAATGTTTTCTAATAATACATCTTTTCTTTATTATTGTTAGGTTAATATTTTTTTCCTATTTATTTCACTCCTTATTTATTCCTTCATTCATTCATTCATTTTCTTTTTTGCTTAGTCCCTTTATTAATCAGGGGTCGCCACAGCGGAATGAACCGCCAACCTATCCAGCATATCTTTTAGGCAGCGGAATTTTAGCTTACCCAATTCACCTAGCGCATGTCTTTAAACTTGTGGGGGAAACCGGAGCACCCAGAGGAAACCCACGCCAACATGGGGAGAACATGCAAACTCTACAAAGAAATGCCAACTGACCCAGCCGAGGCTCGAACCAGCGACCTTCTTGCTGTGAGGCGACAGTGCTACCCACTGCGCCACCATGCCGCCCCACTTCTTATTTATTCATTCATTCATTTTCTTTTCGGCTTAGTCCCTTTATTAATCCGGGGTCGCCACAACGGAATGAACCGCCAACTTATCCAGCATATGTTTTACGCAGCGGATGCCCTTCCAGCTGCAACCCATCACTGGGAAACATCCACACACACTCATTCACACACATACACTATGGACAATTTAGCCTACCCAATTTACCTATACCACATGTTTTTGGACTTGTGGGGGAAACCGGAGCACCCGGAGGAAACCCACGCGAACACGGGGAGAACATGCAAACTCCACACAGAAACGCCAACTGACCCAGCCGAGGCTGTGTTCCATCCACGCCAAGATGCACATCAATTTTGAAAATGCGCATTAAAAAACATGCAGATAACTGAGTAGGATAAACTTTTTATTCGATAAGAAAAAAGGGGCATAAACTACGATGGAAACACTTTTACCGAACAAATTCCAGCATGCGCATTAAAAAAGTAGTGTGATTTTGTTATAGGAGGTCATGTGATGATAAAAATGTGTGTGAATGGACAAACCAGCAGGCTGAGCACACTGTAAAACATCTGAAATGTTGTTTTGGTCATTCTTAAAAGCCTTAACCATCTCAGTATTAGTGTTATTATATTATTAATGACCTCCAAAATTGTCAAGAATTGTCTGTGCTCCGCGTCTCACACCTTCAAACACCACCACACGTTCATTCTGCATTGTCTTCTGAGGCGCAAGTCATTTATTAAATAAAGATTCAGGCAGCTTCTCCTACTGCAGCAAATTCTGTTTTTATTTTTGATATTTGGCACCAGTTAATCAGGAAGTGGGGCGACACGGTGGCTCAGTGGTTAGCACTGTCACCTCACAGCAAGAGGGTCGCTGGTTTGAGTCCCGGCTAGGTCAGTTGGCATTTCTGTGTTGACATTTCAGTCCAAACACATGCGCTATAGGTGAATTGAATAAACTAAATTGGCCGTAGTGTATGTGTGTATGGATGTTTCCCAGTACTGGGTTGCAGCTGGAAGGGTATCCGCTGTGTAAAACATATGCTGGATAAGTTGCTGGATAACTGGATAAGGACTAAGCCGAAAAGAAAATGAATGAATGAATAAACTACATCACACTTATCAGATGTTTATGTTCCAGATGGAAATGCAATGGGTGTCAACAGGTCAATTACAGTAGCTGAGTAGTTTACCCTTTCCTTCCAGGAAATTCTGTTTACATGATTAATGTCATCAATCAAGCAGCTGTAATGAGTTTGTTGTACCGTAGCTATACTTTAATTTTATTCATGAGAAAAAAATATGTTCTTAAGAACAAATTTGAGATCTTCATTTATTCAATTTCCTTCGGCTTAGTCCCTTTATTCATCAGGGTTTGCCACAGCGGAATGAACCGCCAACTATTCCAGCATATATTTTACATAGCGGATGCCCTTCCAGCTGCAACCCAGTACTGGGAAACACCCATACACTCTCACATTCACACACATACACTACGGTTAATTAATTTTTATTCAATTCACCTATAGCGCATGTGTTTGGACTGTGGGGGAAACCGGAGCACCCGGAGGAAACCCACGCCAACACAGGGAGAACATGCAAACTCCACACAGAAATGCCAACTGGCCCAGCTGAGGCTCGAACCAGCGACCTTCTTGCTGTGAGGCGACAGTGCTAACCACTGAGCCACCGTGCTGGCCAATTTGAGATCTTCATCAGGTTTTTTTGTTTTTTTTAAGAATTGCACTTAAAGGGATAGTTCACCCCAAAATAAATATCTATTAACTTTTCCTCAAGTGTTTCCAAACCTTTATGAGTTTCTTTTTCTGTCAAACGCAGTGGAAGATATTTTGAAGAATGTTGTAATCTAGTAACCATTGACTGTTTTGCTACATTTTTCAAAATATTTACTTTTGTATTCGACAGAAACAGGTTTGTGACAAGTGAAGAGGAAGTAAATGATAACAGATTCTTCAGTTTTGGTGAACTGTCCCTTTAAGAAAATTCTTAACAAATTTCTTAAGCTTTTAATGAATCCAGCCCCAGATGTTCAGCTTGTAGAGCGAGCGAACACAAACTAAAGCCAAAACAAGAGCTGATGTGTGGCGTTCATTCATGTCTGAGATCTCTCTGATTTTCACCCTCAGGCGTTAAAGGTGCCGGCATGACTTGGGCCGCTTTTTTGTTTTTTTGTTGTTTGTCTTTTTCAATATTTCACCATCATTACCCGAGGTGAACCTCAGCATATCTGCTTTCCTTTTTATTTGACAGGAATGTGACCAGGTTCATATCGATGACGTGGCTTCAGATGACAATGGTCAAGATCTCAGGTACAGAACCAATCTTTTCAGTGCCAAATTACACACTGTGCGCTTACAGTTGAAATCAGAATTATTAGCCCTGCTGAATTATTAGCCCCCCTGTATATTTTTTCCCCTTACAGTTGAAATCAGAATTATTAGCCCTGCTGAATTATTAGCCCCCCTGTATATTTTTTCCCCAGTTTCTGTTTAACGGAAAGATTTTTTCAACACATTTCTAAACATAATAGTTATAATCACTCATTTCTAATAACTCATTTCTTTTATCTTTGCCATGATGACAGCACATAATATTTGACTAGATATTTTTCCCGATACTAGTATTCAGCTTAAAGTGACATTTAATTGCTTAACTAGGTTAATTAGTCAAGTTAGAGTAATTAGGCAAGTCATTGTATAACAGTGATTTGTTCTGTAGACAATCGAAACAAATATTGCTTAAGGGGACTAATAATATTGACCTTAAAATGGTTTTAAAAAAATTTAAAAACTGCTTTTATTCTAGCCAAAATAAAACAATTAAGACTTTCTCCAGAAGAAAAAATATTATAGGAAATACTGTGAAAAAGTGCATCCCAAATCGCACATTCTATCTACTAATATGAGGAGTCTAATAAACTCCACCAGAAAGAGAGCATTTCCTTCACATACTGACAGACTGAATGGAACTGTTGTTGGCTTTTATCATAGTTTCTAGATGAACCCTTTCAGCTCAGCTTTCAGCCGTTTTATGATGAACATTAATCACACGTTTAAGAGCATGTCTGCGGAATTATTAAAGGAACAGTCCTGACAAAAAATGAAACACGTCCCATTATTTACTCGTCCTCTTGTTCCAGACCCATATTTCCAGTAAAAACACATTAAAAAGACTGTGGTGACCTTGTCTGTCAAGTACAAATGTGCCATAAAGTGTATAAGATTTAGTAGTATATTTGTTTTTTATGCTGTATCTATCTATCTATCTATCTATCTATCTATCTATCTATCTATCTAT
>CAIGQV010019356.1:642646-656404 GCA_903798115.1 Danio jaintianensis
TATATCAGATTGGTTAATTGTTTATTATTGACATTTTCTATTCCATAAACTATTTCTTATTGCACAATGAGAGTTTGAAACATATTTTTCCTTCTTTTGACTCGAGGGTGAACCGCTCATGTTTTTGTGAGATTTATTTCATAACTGTTGAGGTGAAGTGAGGCTGAGACGCTGGCAGAGGTCATGCGGTGCACCATGGGGATTCACTGTGTGGTTGTAGATGCTGGAGTTCAGCACATAGAACACACACACTCACATGAACCCAAGAGCTGGCCTTCATCCAGGAGAACACGCACACACGCGCACACACGCACACACAGATAGAACACCACAGCTGACCGTTAATGCAAACACGCACACACACGCACATACATACAGAGGAGAACACCAAAGCTAAACGTTAATGCTAACACACACACACATACACGAGAACACCTGAGCTGGCCATTATTGCTAACACACACACACACACACGCGCACACAATACCAGAGCTGACCATTAATGCTAACACACATACACTTTCACTCACACGCGCTCATGCACGCACGCACACACACACACCAAAGCTGAACATTAATGCTAACACACACACACACACACGAACACCACAGCTGACCACTGACAGACACACATACACAAGAACACCACAGCTGACCATAAATGCTAACACACACACACACACACACACACACACACACACACACACACACACACAGTAGAACACCAAAGCTGAACGTTAATGCTAACACAGACACAAACACACACGCACCCACACACACACACAAGAACACCACAGCTGACCACTGAGGAGACACATACAGACCTGAGAACACAGACACACAAACATGAGAACACCACATCTTACCACCTCAAACACACACACACACACACACACACACACATGCGCATCTGTTGTGAGAGACCGAGCTACAGCGTGTGCTCAGTCACTTCATGCAGTTGTACCTATTAGATGCCTTAGAATAAGTGCAAATATGCTACAAGATGCTATCATAACCTAATAATCCACATACCAATGCAACAAAAACAGCCAGAACATTTGTGATAGCCAAGAACTTAACATCCACTCTGTGCACCCTAGTACTGCATAGCAACACCCTAGCAACACATCTATCAAAGCCCGGCAACCAACAGTATACATGAAGAAAAAAACAAACAAATCAATAATAGAGCAACAGAGAAAAACAAACAAACAGAAGATCGCAGCGATCGCACGATAAAGCTCTTGCAACTACCAAGTAACACTCAATAAAACCAGTTTGCACACCCCATCAACCTTATAACAACAACAACCTAGAAGTAAACATGTAAATAAAAAATATAAATAAGTACAAACTTATACTACACACACATACATATACAGTGCTCAACATACTCGGACAGTCACACCACATGACAAAAAAGTAAGTAAGTAGAGGTCTGTAAACATTATCTAATGCATGTCACATCATTCACCCCGATATAAATATATAAATATGTAATTCATTCATTCATTTTCTTTTCGGCTTAGTCCCTTTATTAATTTGGGGTCACCACAGCAGAATGAACCGCCAACTTATTCAGCATATGTTTTATGCAGCGGATGCCCTTCCAGCCACAACCTGTCACTGGGAAACACCCGTTGGCGGTTCATTCCGCTGTGGCGACTCCAGATTAATAAAGGGACTAAGCTGAAATAAAAATGAATGAATGAATGAAAATGGGGTGTACTCATTTATGTTGAGCACTGTGTATATACAGCATAGCATAGCAACACAGGTTGCTACCTCAAGCACATAGATAAATACACTAGATATCGCAGACGGACCCTGGACATGCGTCAATAGCGCCGCCACATTTGTACAGTGCTCCCAGGACAAACATCATTCAACCGCACTAGTCGAGACAGTATGCCAATGTGAAGATGCTGGACTTTAGCGTTGCTTACGGGTGTAGTAACGAGCAAACAAAGAAAACAAAGCACAAAGGCAGAACCTTTCATAGGTAAGATTTCGTTTTTTACATGTTACAAACTTTTGTGCTCAACAAGTAACGTTATTGATGATAATACAGTCTCTTACTGCATTCACCATAAGGCAAAGTAGCACCAACTTGCACTGAATTCTAGGCTTATGCTAGTTTTGTTGAATAAAATAAGCAAACAATGAAAAAGAAATATGACAACAAGACGCTGCGGTGCTAGAAACTTGTATTGTTGTCGGCTAAGTGAACGAGTCGTTCATAACGGAGATTCATTCACTAACGAATCGCTACCTCCGTTAGGATGAGATGTGAAAGCAGGAGAGGGGGTGTGTTTTAGGACACTGATTAGATCATATTTAACAGGGAGGGAGGATAATACATTTCCATGCACACAAACATACACTCTTTGTCGGCAATGCCCGTGCGGTCACTTATCCATCGATGTAGAAAAGTGATGTAAAATTATAATTTTCCTAATTTAAAAAAATATTTGCATACTGACCACCGGGGAAAACTATTCTTTAATGTGGAAGTGCACTCATTTTTGCGATTGTTTTAGAACTTCCGATAATTATTTCCGAAAATAATTAATAAACGGACAAATTACTTCCTCTACAAACAAGTGTGTTCATGAATATACATGAAAAGCAGAATAATTTGATAAGAAAATATCAGTTTGCAACATCATGCTGTTTTTAACATCTAAAAATGGAAGTGAATGAGACTGGAAGTGTCGAGTCAAAAGATTCCAATGGTGGCGCCCGCTCGTACGTCAAGAATAAGGTCAATATTGAGAATGGGCAACAGTTCTGTATCTGTATCCCATTGCCCTAATAAGTTGCTTTGTGTCTCACTTGGTAGCCCATTGGCAACATCATTTCCCAAAGTTACCCGGCAACATTGCTCAAAAAAGATCATCCGCATTATTGTTTACGCTTGTGCACATATAGCAATAGAACTTGATTTAATGCCACAGTATACTCACAATGAAGTTCCTTTACATCAGGGGTCTCAAACTGCTGGCCCGCAGGCCATTTGCGGCCCCCTCCTCCTCCCTCTAGCCCACAACTGACGTCAAAAATATAACGAGATTCGGCCCAACAAAACATATATTTTTGAATCACTATCATTGTTGTGCAGTCACATATAGCCACTTGTGGTTTTAACCCACCACCTACTGGACATTTAAAGTACTGTACTATATATATTCGGGTTACTTTCAGTTTCTCTCAGTGTGCGGTCGAGAGTAACGCACATGCAGATTATTTCTGTGGCTGATTTAAACGTTGAAATATATGTCTGTAAGTGCTCTATTTTTGAAAATATTCAAGGGCCATTTGATTATAATCAGTTTTATACCGCCTGTATTTTGTTGTTCAAACCCCTCTCCATGGCTTACACATTGTGAAGTTTCACAAACTAATTTCGAGAGGAGCACATGATATGATTGAGCACGACTGCCTACTCATGCGTAATCAGTATTAATCCAATCAGATTGGTTCAAGCTTAAAATAAATGAACCGATTTCCTCTACCTATCTATCTTCGTTTTGGAAGAATCCCCCCTTCCACCCCATCTCCTCCTTTTCCTCCCTTTTCTAAGGGGAGCTCTCGAGACCTACCTGATCTCGAACCCCTTTATATGCTTATTTGACTGGGTGGGAGCCTTGAGCTCAATTATCTTCGAGCTCAGGGTTCTCTCCCGGGACAGCATGCCAAACCTGCTATTAACGCTAAAGCATATCTAAGTGGGAACTCTTGAAATGCTGGTGATGTAAATATGATAATTTTGCTAATATTCGATTCAAATGGTCTCACTAGTAGATTTTCCTAATATGCATATTAAGACTTGTATAAAAAATGTGCATTAGTAAAATTTTACTGCTGGCTGAATAGAATCACATGTTAAAGTAAATGTGAATATATACATATTATATACATACTTTCCACCTCTTTGTTGTAGTTTTACAAAAAATAATGATATTGAGAAGAACAATTGCCAGTAAAGTCAACAAAGTTACCCAAACTCTTTTCTGCTGTCTTACGCTATCTGTTAAACTTTTGGTTAAGCAACAATTGATTGGGATATTATTATTATTATTATTATTATTATTATTATTATTATTATTATTATTATTATTATGCCTATTATTAAATTTTATTATTTTCATAGCAATTTAAACTACCCCTTCAATATGTACAACAAGAAACACAAAGAAGGAGCTTTGATACTCTCGGGAAGAGTGTCTGAGTGCATCAATTACATCAGGTTTCCATTTTTTTCTTGTGCTTGAATGTTAAAACGGCCCTCCTACGAATTGTCAGTCACTGATATAGCCCCCCGCCAATTTGAGTTTGAGACCCCTGCTTTACATCCTTTTATTAAAAATAAAAATACCTTTGCATCAGTATATGGATAATGAACATCCAGATAGCCTTCAGACTGCTGACAGCAGAGTTTAAATGCAGGGTTACACACAACTCCTAATTGTTAATTGTTTTTACAAATTTAAGTGAAGCGCACATAAAACAATTAGGTTGTCCCATAAAAACCTCAAGAATTGTGATGTTTCTGCTCATTTTAGATAAGTTGTCTGAACAAGCAGCAAAAAGTGATAGTCAACATTTGAAGAGGACCAAAAAAGTTGTTCAAAATCCTCCTAAGAGGTTGATATTTGTCTTAAACACACACACACAATACAAATATAGGCCAATCTGCTGCATGCTGGGACCAGTTGTTTACATCAAGTTCCACAGAAATCAACTATGCTGTAGATTGCAAGATTGTGTTTTGATTTTTCCGTTTACGCTGCAGCACAGAGCGTGTTGTATAAGAACTCATTGAAATAAGTCAAAGGGCGATCATAACAAAGTGTCCCTGGCAGCACTAAAACATGTCTGTTGTTCGACTGTAGCACAGAAACAGCCCCCGGGCTACAGTTTCCCCATCGTCTTTTATCAAGCAGAAGAATTTGTGGTTGCACAACATGCTCGTAAATTGTGTCTTACACTCGGGGAACTCAAGGAAGTTGACGTCATTTGAGAAAACACAGCAATAGGCAAAACAACCAGCTCTAGAAAACAGGCTTGGGCAGGTCATTGAGAGCACTCGAAACACTGCAATGAGTGAAACAGAGATGAAATCTGGAGCGTTTCCACTGAATGCGGTCGGGTGTTTGTAACTTCACTCTCGGTCTCAAAGAACAAGCATTACAACATTTGTCCCGGGAGTCAACGTGCCAAAACCATACGGCTCTGGATCGGTTTGAGGGAACGGTCAATGCTTTAAAATTTGACCATGATGAAGTGAGACCAACAAAGCGAAACACCGTGCCTATAAAATACGTCAAGCATCTGGAAGTCAGGAGAAGGACAAATTGTTATATTAGTGGCATATTGTTTTGCAATGTTCCCAAACGGCGACCCAAGAATTTAGCATTCATTATTCCGTAGTAAAGGAAGCATTACTATGCTGCAAAAAATAAAATGCTTTTCTTACTTAGGTTTTTGGTCTTGTTTCTAATCCAAATATCAAAAAAATTCGTAAAATCAAAAAAGCAAAAAATATTGTCTTGTTTTCAGAAATAATAGGCCGAAATTAAGAGAGTTTTTCATTAAAACAAGCAAATAAAAATCTGCCAATGGGGTAAGCAAGATAAACTTGTTTTACATTTTGGCATACGATTATTTTGGTTATCCCATTGGCAGACTATACTGCTTGTTTTGAGGAAAACTCACTTAATTTTGGCATATTTTATCTTAAAACAAGACTATAGCTGCGTCCCAAATGGCACACTATCCACTTATGCACTATGTACTTATGCACTTACACACTCAACAGCATAATATATGTATGTAGTGTCGTCCCAAATGGAACACTAATGTTTTTTTTACTAAGTTTAAATTTAACCCGTTTCCCAGATGGCGTTTGACGGTTTCCAAATTAGTGAAATAAATGACCAAAGTACCAAATAATACCTGCTATGAGTATAACCGCATTCAGCATCAGGAGGCGGTATAATCACTCTCGTAGGACAATTTTGCTTTCACAATTCAAAATAATTAAAGTAATCCAACATGCATGTAATCCAACATCCCTTCCGCTACGTGAGTAAAGCTGCGGTCGTTGAGTGCGTGAAGTGTCCATAATTCCACACTTCATTTTAACGGTTGGATAAGTGCATCATCCGGGTAATTAAAGTGCACATATTATTTTCAGTGTGAACGCACTACTTACACTACTTATACTACAAAATGGCGTAGAATAGTGCATAAGTATGGGATTTGGGACGCACCTTATCTTTTTTTGCTTGTCTAGGAAATGCTTCTTGATTAAGGAATTTGTAAGATATTTGGACTACAAACAAGACCAAAAATCAGTGCATCATTCATTCATTTTCCTTCGGCTTAGTCCCTTATTTATTAGAGGTTGCCACAGCGAAATGAACCGCCAACTACTCCCGCATACATACTCCAGTGTTTGGACTTTGGGGGAAACCGGAGCACGCCGGTTTCCCCCACAAATCCAAAGACATGCGCTATAGGTGAATTGCGTAAGCTAAATTGTCCATAGTGTATGAGTGTGTATGGATGTTTCCCAGTGATGGGTTGCAGCAAGAAGGGCATCCGCTGCGTAAAACATATGCTGGATAAGTTGGCAGTTCATTCCGCTGTGGCGACCCCAGATTAATAAAAGGACTTAGCCGAAAAGAAAATGAATGAATGACAACCTGCAGTAGCAACAGGATGCTGCATAGCAACACCTGAGCAACCACATATCAAAGCTCTAGTAATCCTTTGCAAAGCCCTTCCCAACGGGATGAAAACAGCAGAGCACACCTGGAAGTGCATTTCAGTAAAATAAAGTAAAAATGTACACATTCTAGCAACAACATTCATTCTTTCTTTCATTTTCTTTTCGGCTTAGTCCCTTTATTAACCTGGGGTCGCCACAGCGGAATGAACCGCCAACTTATCCAGCATATGTTTTACGCAGCGGATGCCCTTCCAGCTGCAACCCATCAGTGGGAAACACCCATACATTCCCATTCACACACATACACTACGGACAATTTAGCTTACCCAATTCACCTATAGCGCATGTCTTTTGACTTGTGGGGGAAACCAAAGCACCCAGAGGAAACCCACGCCAACACGGGGAGAACATGCAAACTCCACACAGAAATGCCAACTGACCCAGCCGGGCTTAGTCCCTTTATAAATCTGCGGTTGCCACAGCAAAATTAACCGCCAACTTATCCAGCATATGTTTTACGCAGCGGATGCCCTTCTAGCTGCAACCAATTTTTAATTGGATGAACATTTTTTTGTCTTATGCCTTACCCAGAATATAAAAATACATTTAGATCATTTACTTTAATCAGTACTATTGGAATGTGAAGAGACTTTCAACCAGCACAACAAAAAATGTTTCTGAAGACAATCACCTACTGCACCTTTAAGTATTTTTCTCCCAGTCTTTCTTTAAGTACCACCTACTGTCAGAAAGTGGATTTACATTTTCATTCAGGTTGTCTGCAGTTTTTATTCACACAAATGTGAAAGTTAGATTGAGATTTTACACATTATTGCATGTAGTAAATGAAATAGTAATGGAAATTTTATTTGAACATTGTGAAGATTACTTACTAGATCACATTTGTAAGTCTACAAACCAATTATTTGTTAATTTAAATTCTGGACATCATTGTAAATAATCATTTTAAAATATTTGTTGTGATTTTTAAAAATGATTTTTAAATTCTTGTCTGCTAAGTTTTTTTTTTCAAGAGGGTGATGAAACATTTCCCAAAAAGACTTTGTAATTTTAACCCTTGTTTGCTGTCGGGGATGTTTTCATCCACTCTGGGGTGATTTTGAGTCTTAATTTAGCCACAAACTTGTCTGTGTTTCAGCAAATGGAATGAAATTTGGTGACAAATCTTATTTTGACACATATTTTGGGAAAATGCTTTGAAAATGTTCAAAAAAATCAACAATACACTCTGGGCAAATTGACTACCCTTTCATTATGTTGGTGGCTGTTTTTGCCCCATTGACTTCCATTATAATGACATTTTTTGATTGCAAAGACATGACACCATATAATCATGCATTCTTGATTGTTGGTGGTTTTCCCTGTTGGGAAAATGTAAATTTTTTAATTTATGCTGTTGATCTTCAGTTGCAGTGCAAAAAAAACTAAAAAAACAATTAGTTTGTTTTTTATTATGGAGATATATGGAGTAGTAAATTTGAACAATACACAAGGGTTAACAGCATTTATGCTCATGTTAGTCTGTCTGTTTCTCCTTATCCCGAGGTTCACATTATCTTGGATCTGGCCCATATATATAGAGCAGATGGTTGTCTTGGTCATTGATAAGTCAAGAGCATAAGACAGCATTCTTTGATCCCGTCAGCAAATATCGTTATGGCTTTTAATTCTCTTTTCTTCATCATTGACACAGTCTACATTGTAAAAGCGCTACTGAAATCAAGATGACTTCACTTGAGCGGTCGTCAAGTATTTTAAATGTTAAAACAAGGGGTCCTGGGGAAAAAAAAACATTGAATATAGCAATTCTCTGGTAACCAATAAACCATTGCATGTAGACTTTCATCTGTAAGGCTGAAATACTACAGTATGCATCCAATCATATCATCTGTAACATCATGTCACCACCTTTTATAAACAGCAGACTGGTTCGTGCACAGCATGTACTGTCATCGGCTATATATTTTAACAGTGAATACCTAACTGAGAACTTAATGATCTGAATCAACCAGCAGTTAAATTGCTGGCCAAACATCAAGAAATGCTACGCAATCACTGTGAAGATCTATCGTTGACTGTCACTTATACAACACATAGCAAGCTCTGATGAGCTCATAACAACACTGACTTTCACTTTTGAGTGGTATCGGAAACGGGTAGCCGGAGTTCTCCCTAAACATTTGGAACACTTTATGGCATGGCTTTATGGCATGGCCGTCCCAAAAGGTTAACGATCCCTGCTGGAGACATGTGGCTGTAATATATTTTCTGCATGTGTTGGTTGTTGAAAGCATTATAAATAGCACTGGGGCTCAGCGGTGGAGGTCCCTGCAATACGAGTGTCACCGCTGACGGTAAACCAGAGCATGTTGCCAAATGATCTTTGGGGCGCCGAATAGGTCGAGTAACGCTGTCGGCACCTATCAGCTCTGATGTAGGTAAACAGTCACTCGGATTTGTATATTTATTGTTCTATTAATTCATCCAGATGGAAATAAATCAGCCAGTTTGAATACCCCAGCAACTGCTCAGAACACCTTAGCAACTGCATAGCAACACCACTGCAATATGTACGTGGATATATTGGATAGATGGGTTAATGATTGAAAAGGATGAATGGATGGATGGATGGATGGATAGATGGATGGTGAAACAATGGATGGATGGATGGATGGATAAAATAATAGATAGATGGATGGATGATGGAACAATGGATAAATGGATGGATGGATGGACGGATGGATGGATGGATGGACGGATAGACGGATGGATGAAACAATAGATGGATGGATGAATGAAACTGGATGAAACAATGGATGGGTGGATGGATGGATGAAACAATGAATGGATGGATGGATGGATGGATAAAACAATGGATGTATGGATGGATGGCTGGCTGGAAAGGAATTTCGAATGGATGAATAAGTAGATGGTAAGAAATATGTAAATACTGGATGTAAATATTCGAAGGATCTATATAAATGATGGATAATTTTATACAGAACACTAGAGGCTGGACGTTCCAAGAGAACGCTCATCTGGGGTGCCAGATTAACAACACCAACATAATATACCACATGCACCTTTAATAATACTGACAGTTAGTGGTGAACTGGATACTACAATCCAAATGTTTAAAAAAAAGCTGCTAGTGTGGGTTGCCAGATTGGCAAATCCAACATAATATACCACACTGCACCTTTAATTAAACTGACAGCTAGTGGTGAAGGAAACTACAGTCCAAATTTCAAAAACATGCTTATGAAAGTTGCCAGATTGACAACAAAAACATAATATATTTTACTGCACCTTTAATAATACTAATAGTTGGATACTACAGTGCAAATTCAAAAAAACATACTCATGTGGGTTGCCAGATTGGGAAAATGAATGCAATATAACATATATTACACATTCACAAAATACTGACAGTTAGTAGTGAGCTGGATACTACTGTCCAAATTTTTTTAAAAAGCTGCTAATGTGGGTTGCTAGATTGACAGTACAAAGAGGTGTGAACATAGTTAACAATAGGATTTAAGCTGTCTCCAAATATATTTCCATTGTTGGCAGGATCACATAGACCAAACCAAAACAGAAATAGCCAAAAACAACAACAACAACAACAACAACAAGAAACTGCACTTTCAAATTGTGTAGCATAGTTTTTTTCAGAAAAACAAGTATGTGAAATACAAGACCACATAGCAACTACAAAAATAAATAAATAAAAACACATTATACTGTATATTAGTATATATTTCAAGATTGTGAAAGTATTTTAAAGGAAAGTGGGTTTTACTTTACAATGATATTAAAACATTAGGGGGTAAATTCAGTAAACATCTAGGATTTCAGAAAACTGAAGCCACACAACTCTCATTTTGATTTAAATGGGAATGAATCATTTTAAAACGGATGGTCTAGTCATCATGGCAGCCGTAATTGCAGCCAGATTTATGGGAATGTTTTTAACCTTGCGTAAAACAACCTCAAGATTCCAGTCTGAACATTTTACCGCTTGTTGTCTGGACGTATTTGCTCCATTCATTCAAACTGCTACCAGTAATTGTACAACAGATCCTCGTAATTCCTATAGTGAATCAAGTGTATAAACAACACTGTATAAATGCATTCATTGGTAACAGAAATCATAAAACAATCAAGAAAAATACATAATTAAATGACATAGTTTCAATTCTAACTGATGGATTGTTGAGTGCTTGAGTTTTCAGGTGATCTGGAGATTGATGTGTGTAGGTTAATGTGCAGGCTGACATTTTCTGAGCTCCTGTTTGCTTACTCATTACGCGATAAGATAAGGCCAGCGGGTTTTCTGCTTGTTTCCGAAAGCTCTGCACCCTAGATAGGGTTTATGCACCCTGTGGGACTCAGTATCTAAGGTCAAGAGCTTCAGCAAATTTACCCGAGGCTTTAAGTAGCTTGGTCAGGGTCATGGAGGACGAGGGGTTTCATCACCTGTGAGTCAGGCTCTTTACGGGATCTGTGCATCCGCTAGCGCTGTGAGTATTGACTATGTAAGATTTGTTCAGACATGCATCAAAAAGCTGCCGTAAATGCTTGTCTTTGTAGACTAAAAAAACAAGAAAGTAGATTTTGGGAAATTGCTTTCAGTAATAATTATTATAATTATTATTATTATTATTATTATTATTATTATACATATATACATATATATACACTGGGCCTTAAGGTTTGGTCTGCCCGTTCCACATTACGGCTGAAGAAAAATAATAATAATAATAAAAATCCTAACAAATACAATAGGGTTTCAGCACTACGAGCTAGAACCCCTAATGAATGAATGGGTATGAATAATTTTGCACTTGACTGTATATAAATCATCAATTTCACAACACACACGCATGCAAATTCTCACAACACATGCAAATGCAGAAACGCACTGCAAATAGCTCAGACCCCAACAGAAATGTGACGGGAGTTTTGTCCATATAACATGTCATTAAAATATCATTTTATTTCCTTTAATGTTTTTTGTCCAATTCGTCAGATTATTAGTCCTAAAAATAAACAAACAAAAGAATCATATGACTAGTATGTTAAAATGAAATGAATAAAAATTCACCTCTCAGATTTCCAACAACACTGCTGTCGAACTGAGTTTGTCACTTTTGGGGGTCCCCTGACACATTTCAACTGAGCTATTTGCAGCACATTGTTTCAGCGTCCGTTTCAAACTGCAGCTGAACAAATCATTACAGAACAGGTAAGTGACATTCTAAGTCGATCGCTCTCTTTTGTATTTTGTAGTGCGGTATTTATACCATAGTAATCTAGTAGTGTTTGCTTTGCTCTGGCTTTTTCGGAGTTAATTATTGTAATATCCTGATTGCAACAGAGAAATACTGGGAAATGTCTCTAGACTGATGGATTTTAATGCCGTTCAGCCTTATAATCTTAAAATGTGAGCAAAATTACCTGTTTCATCATCACTTTAGACAGTACGCCAGAGAATCATTCAGAGCTAGCTCTAAAGTGACGTTTGTGAATGAGCAACGGTTTCAGCTGTTCTGACGTCAGGTGCAGATGTGAATGAATGGTGGAAGAAAGTAATTCCTCATACAAAAGGATTTTTAGACTCTCCGTGTTTGATTTTCTTTTTTATATACACGATTATGCCGTCGAACTGTTGTATAAACGCAATATCACACGAGTAGCAGTGCGATATGGCTGTATATCATCACTGGTGGGACACTAAGGCACTCAGTCTATGGCCTCGAACTACTGCTACTGCTACTTGTGTGATATTGCTCATTTTATAAACATTAACATATAAACATTCTGTATAACACTACAGAAATGTGTCAAATTACCTCATGATGGTTGGTTTCAACTTCACATCCTGAATGTTGAAAACCAACGGGTTGATATTTGGGTGAGTGATTCTTATCGACACACTCCATCTCATGGCAGTGGTTTTAAAGAGCACATATGATGCAAAATCAACATTTGGAAGCTGTTTGTACAGAAATGTGTCACACATTGTGTGTGTAGGTATAGTGTGCAAAGTATGAATGCAAAGCAAATTGATTCTGGACTTAATTTTTAATTCCTCTAATGTTTCTGCCGCCAGCAAGATTTCTGTAGTCAAAAGTCAAGACAAACTTTTCACATCACTTTCTGCCTAAAACATCTAAGCTGCATCTATTTTCATTCTTCTGTATTACATCTATTAACTCCTGCTGGACTATTTTTTCCTGAGGAATACTTAAACATACAATTAAAGTCAAAATTATTATTTTTTCCAATATTTCCCAAATTATGTTTAACAGAGCAATGCTTTTTTTCACAGTATTTCCTATAATATTTTTTCTTCAGGAGAAAGTCTTATTTGTTTTATTACAGCTAGAATAAAAGCAGTTTAAAAAAATAATAAAATAAAATAAACATTTTAAGGTCAATATTATTAGCCCCCTTAAGCAATATTTTTTTACTGATTGTCTACAGAATAAGCCACTGTTACAATGACTTGCCTAATTACCCTAACTTGCCTAACTAACCTAGTTAAGCCTTTAAATGTCACTTTAAGCAGAATACTAGTATCTGGAAAAATATCTAGCAAAATATTATGTACTGTCATCACGGCAAAGATAAAAGAAATCAGTTATTAGAAATGAGTTATTAAAACTATTAGAAAAAAAAATTCTTTCTGCTAAACAGAAATTGGGGGAAAAATAGCCAACTGTATGATAATAAACTGTATAATAATAAACTGTATAATAATAAAATGTTCCTCTAGGATGTGCTGCTCTTATTCCCGCTGTCATCCCTCCGCTCATCCATCTGAAAGCAGGAACATTCCGGCTCAAGTATGCTTTGTACATGCGGCCACAGGATGAGTGCAAAAATGTTAATAATCTCTCGCTGCTGGCTAGTGAAGACACACGTTTACTCTGTCATATACATGTAAATAAGAGGAGCTGATTTGGGGAAACTGATATTGATTGCACCCGTTGATC
>CAIGQV010019356.1:661404-672035 GCA_903798115.1 Danio jaintianensis
GAGTGTAACTCTTCTCAACTAAGCAAGAATATTAAGACATTTTTAATTTCAAAGAGCAATTCAGCCAAAAAATAAAATATATTAAATTGCCATTAGTTTACCTTCTGAATCCCTTCTAATCTGAGTCTTCTTTCACTTGCAACAAACATTCAGGATCCAACTTTACTAGTGTTTACGTGTGCATGTGTGTGTGTGCTTGTTGAACCCGATGGCCCCTATCAGCCGGGGTCGTACGAGCTTGAGTCATCAGTTTTGTTGCACTTCTTGTGTTTTCTGCAAGCAACTCTCAGGTCAAAGAGTTCATGGGAGATACACATTAGGTTCATAGAATGGCTCATACAGTATATGATTTCCTCTTAAAGGGACAGTTCACTCAAAACTCATGTTTCCATCTACCTAATTTTATGCGCATATTGCATAAAATATGCTTGATTAAAACACCAAGATGTGCATAAATTTAGAAAATGAGCATAAAAAAAACGTATGCGCACAACTGAGTAGGACAAACATTTTATCCGATAAGAAAAAATGTGCATAAACTATGACGGAAACACATTTACCGAATAAATTTCAGCATGCACATCAAAAATGTCATGTGATTTTGTTTTTAACATGCGATGGGTCGGCATTAATGGACAAACATTCCTAGCACATTGTAAAACATCTGAAATGTTGTTTTGTTCATTCTAAAATCCCTCAACCAAAGTCTGTCATCACTGTTGTTCAGTATTATTATTATTATTATTATTATTATTATTATACACTGTAAAAAAAAAAGTTGACTCAACTTAAAAATGTAAGGCAACTTGCTGCACAGCTTTTTTCGAGCTGTGATCAACTTTTAACCCAAGTACTGTACTTGACTTGATGTAACTAAAAGAGCTCTGCAGCAAGTTGCCTTACAATTCTTTTTTTTTTTACAGTGTATTATTATTATCTCCAGAACTGTCTTGAGCTCCAAAAAGCAACCGCTCATAGCATTACGTCTTCTGAGGCGCAACTCATTTATTATAAAAGAAAAAAAGGCCCGCAGCAAATTTAATTTTTCTTTTTTGATATTTGCCACCTTTTTATCAGAAAGTGAAGATTTTGTTCTCCTTGACTTGGATGGAAACGCTGCTACATTCCCAAATGTTTTATACAATATTCTGTTTTTTTGCAAAAGTTTGATTCACATCTTTTGGATGGAAACATCCAACCCTTCACAAACAAACCTGTTTCTTTCTTCTGTTGAACACAAAATAAGTTATTTTGAAAAATGTTGTAAACCTGTAACCATTGACTTCTATAGCACTTGTTTTTCCTACTATATGAAAATCAATGGTTACTGGTTTCTAACAATTTTCAAAAAATCTTCTTTTGTATTCAACAGCAAAATGAACTCATAAAGGTTTGGAACCATTTGAGGGTAGTAAATTTAATTTGAGTGAACTATCCCTTCAATAAGTATCATGTGTTATAATAAAAATCACTTTGTGCTACACTCTCAGCAATAAAAGGTACAAAGTCTGTCACTGGGCGGTACCTTTTCAAAAGGTAAATTTTTGTTCCTAACAGGTCCTTAAAGATACAGTACACTGTAAAGATATATGGTTGCCTTCAATTTTTAAGCTGAATCAAACTAACCTTATGAGTCATTTGAACTTATATTATATTAAACTGACTTAAAACAGCTTGCGTAACTCATAAAATTAAGTTGGAACATGATTAACTTAGTTTAATAAGTTACAATTAACTAAAAACATATGCTGTCGTGACTGATTGATCATATGATTTTTTACAGTGTACATATCAATACCTAAAAAGTACAAATGTGTACCTCATAGTACCTTAAATTGCAAAAGTGTACCATAAATGTATTATTGTTCACCTGTACGGTACAAAAGTGTAGCTTCAAAAAGGTACCACCTGAGTGACAGAATTTGTACCTTTATTTCTGAGTGTGTACAAACATAAATTCTCTGATTGCACCAAAGACACCTGAGCTGAATACTACAAATATCACAGAGTGGAAATCCTCAAAAACAGCCTACAGAAACTGCCTGTTAATTACCCAGAATGCCTCATAAAATATATCACAATGCTCTGGCATTGATTTAAAACACCTTAACGTTATGCCACCGCTTTGGTTGTTCAAAACCAGGCGTATTTTTATGGATCTAGGTGGGCAATCTTAACTTGTTTTCCCGTTTTCTTTGATCTCCTCTTTCTGAGGAAATTCAAACCAGTGTTGCGCAAGAAAAAAAATCCAAAATCCCCAGTATGAAAGAGCTTAACCAAAATTTACCAAAGAAAGAGTCTTGTATCCACCACAAAATCCCACAGCCTTGTACTGTACTGCCAAAGACCAATAACAAGTCGAGGGTTTTAAGCCTTTGCATGGCTGTGGCTCAGTCGATAGCTGTAATACTTTGTTTTTGCCAAAAACGACCACCCATGTGTTCTGGAATAACCTGAGGATCGGGTCATGGTGCATTCCTTTAGTCAATTTAGCCCATTAAAGTTAACAGGAGCGACGGTTTTATTGTGTATATTACTTAACAAAGCATGCTCTTGTTGATGTGTTTATAGTGTTTTGTTAGTTCTAAACAAAAACAAAGCCCAACCAACCATCCTGATTCCAGTCACTATAAACTACTCGCTTCACCGTTTACAGTCAAAACATCAGTTTCACTGCTAACCAACAAGTACAAGTGAAAACAAATCATGTTTCAGATATCTGATCTGCTCAAACAGCACTAAAATCAAAATTCAATCGCTAATACTCACTAATGTGCGTGCTGCTGATTTCCCTCCAAAATGATGTCACTTCCTCATGGATGGTATGAGCAAAGAAGGCTTTTATCATTTAAAGGGGCATCTCGTAATGCTAACAGGATAGAAAGTATGACATTTCAGATGCTTTTAATTTTCAGTTTCATTTTAAAAGCACCCAGGACATAATTCAAATGCTTAAAATAATAAAAAAATATGTATATTAACATTTGTCAAAGCAGTTTTAAGTATCATTAAGCAGTTACACAATTCATGAAACCATTAAAACATCTTTTCTAAACTTATAACATGTTTAAGTAGCCTGCTAACATGTTTCAACAAGATTTGAACATGTATTAGCGCACTGCTAGCACATCTTAGCAAGCTGTGTACATGTTTTAGCATGTTGCTAACAAAATTTAGTCAGCATCTTTTTGCAAGGTTTTGCACATTTTTAGCATGTTTCAAAGAGTTCCTAACACAGTTTGTTAGCATTTTTAACATGTTAGCACCATATTATGTTTGTTATTTATTAGCAATTTGTTTAAGCACATTGTTAGCATTTTTTGGTAACCTGCTAACACGTTTTTAACAAGATTCTGATATGTTTTTAGCACACTGCTAGCATATGCTAGTAAGTTGTTTACATGTTTTAGCATGTTGTTTATGATACTTATCCAGCATGTTTTAGCACAAACTTCAGATGTTTATGTTAGCATGTTTGAATGAGTTCCTTTTAAATCCTTTTTAGCATGTTAGCAGCATATTTATTATGCATGTTATTTATTTGCCTGTTTAAGCACATTGTTAGCATGTTTTATCAAGTTCTTAACATTATTAAAAAGTTGCTAGCATTTTTGAACATGTTGCTAGCATGTTTACATGCCTTTGCAAAGTTGCTACATTCGTTTAACACATTGTTCGGATGTTTTAGCACATTTATTTAGCATGTTTCTAATAGTTCCTTACACGTTTTGTTGCATTTTTTAAATGTTAGCAGCATACATATGCTATTATGCATGTTATTTATAAGCAGTTTGTTTAAGCACATTGTTAGCATGTTTTGATAACCTAAGATGTTTTTAACAAGATTCTGATATGTTTTAACAGACTGATAGCATATGTTAGTAAGCTGCCTACATGTTGAAGCATGTTGCTAATAATACTTACCCAGGATGTTTTAGCACAAATTTAGGATGTTTTAGCCCATTGTTAGCTTGTTTCAAAAAGTTCTTAACAAGTTAGCATTTTTAACATGTTAGCAGCATATTTATTATAAATGTTATTTATTTGCATGTTTAAGCACATTGTTAGCATGTTTTTAACATTATTTAAATGTTTCTAGCATGTTTAAACATGTTGCTAGCATGCTTACAAGCCTTTGCAAAGTTGATACTATGGTTTAACACATTATTTGGATGGGATGTTTTGTTAGCATTTTTCAAATGCTAGCAGCATAAAGCCTATATGCTATTATGCATGTCATTTATAAGCAGTTTGTTTAGGCAAATTGTTAACATGTTTGGTATCCAGACCTTTTTAACAAGATTGTGATAAATTTTAGCACACAGCTAGCATATGTTAGCTGTCTACATGTTTTAACATGTTGCTAATAATACTTACCCAGGATGTTTTAGCACAAATTTAGGATGTTTTAGCCCATTGTTAGCTTGTTTCAAAAAGTTCTTAACAAGTTAGCATTTTTAGCATGTTAGCAGCATATTTATTATAAATGTTATTTATTTGCATGTTTAAGCACATTGTTAGCATGTTTTTATCAAGTTTTTAACATTATTTAAATGTTTCTAGCATGTTTGAACATGTTGCTAGCATGCTTACATGCCTTCGCAGAGTTGCTACTGGTTTAACACATTGTTCGGATGTTTCAAATTGTTAGCATATTTGTAACAGGTTCTTAGCAAATTGCTAGCATGTTCTCACATTGCTAAAATTTTTATAACATTGCTCACCACTAGAAGGTTTTGGCAGGTTGCTAACATAAAGTTGTAATAATCTATTTAATCAACTTGATCACAAGATGTATTTATAATATTTTAAGTGAATTTTAAATGAATATTTTGTAGGAAACGTGAGTGTAATATGTGTATACTTCTAAATTAGCTAATTTAATTGTCTTATAGCACAGTACAGACATCAGACGCTATCAGTTTCAGCAACACTAGCTGAAAAAGCCATTTTGGTAGTGTCTTACGAAAGCAGTCCCACAGGCACTATACCAAACACAATCCTGATGAATCTGTGTGTGTTTTGGAGGCTTGTTAAATACTACGGCAGCACTGCAGAGGGTTCAAGGTTATTTAAACAAGACCTATGTGTGCTATGAGTCAACATGTTTACTGTACCGCATATCTTGACTTTAGTAAAACTATACTATGTCATGAGCGTGGGATTACCAGAGGGGCTTAAGTTCAGATCTGAGATGATGTTTTTGCATCACGCACATTGGGTACTGGGCAACACGTTTTACCCCGGCTAATTTTATACCCAAACCTCATGCTGTTGGGTCATACGATACACACATTAACAACATGGTCCAACTGCACAACAACCATAATAGAAATGTACCTTGATGAACGTACTTAGCAGCCAAATGTGACGATTAAAGTGGAGTTTGCAGGGAAATTTGGCTGTCCTGTTGTGGGAGATACAATAATACATAAACATACATTTTCTTTTATCATTATTATGCATGACATTATATGCATTAAATATTTAGTATTTGTACTTTATATGCACATACACTTCCTCTTATGCACTGTTTTTAATCTAAAATCTTAATATTTATGGGTTTAGGGACATACAGCCATGTTACTTAAATATTGGCGATATCTTAAATGAAAACAGGAGGCACTGGTATGAACATCTTTATTATAATAAATTATAAAAAATTATGTGTTGATTTTATTTCATATTTATTTGTTATTTTCATACACTTTTAGATGTATTTATTATTTTATTTAATGTATTTTTTTTATATATTATATATATTTTATTTTATTATATTATTTTTGCTTGAATTTAAAGTAATTTTAACAAATATTTTTGTAAACTTCATCTTTAAATCGCATATACAATATGTCTTGTCTTAATAACAGCACGTCATCTTTATGACATCATACTTTTACTCTTATACACATGCAACTTTTACATATACATTTAACTCTTCATGTATAGACGTGTTATACATCGTGTCATATTTATTAAATCTACCACTACAATTTTTTAATACTAATTTGTACTATTATTATTATTAACCGCATGCTTCACGTGTGCATTTTTATGCTTAATAATAAAGATGATGATGATGATGATGATGATGATGAAATGTCCAATCTCATCAATGAAATTCCACGTTGTTCAAAGCACCATCGAAAATCCTGTGCAAACAACCGAGATTGGCGCGCGCATTTGGCCATGCACGACTCGCGCGCGCACAGGAGCTATTAAACAAATATTTGCGCAAAGTGGCGTCGCGTGGTCTCCGTGTTGACTCAGAGAGAGAGAGAGATAGAGAGAAAGAGAAGTTAAGGGCAGCTCAAAGCGAGTCGCGTCACCTCTGTTATGTTTATTTAAGAAAGCGCGTTTGAGGGCACTTCCTCGGTCTATGTGGGGTCATGCGATACTCACCAACAACGTGCATCCATAAATGAATGGTGGGCTCGACTTCCACACACGATCCCTGATTGGTCGCCGCGTCCGAGAGAGATAAACACAGCGGAGAGTATATATAAGCTGGCATCTAAGAGAAACTCCACTGACAACTTTTACGCACGCTGTTTTACGCACACCTCAAGATGAGAGCGCACTTGCAGAAAGCTCCTCAGATTCTGGAGCTGCTGAAGAAGAAGACTGTGGGGCTCCAGCACTGTAAACCCACATCCTCCGTGTGCGTGCTCGACTCGAAGGATGCTGCCGGGAGCGCGCCCTGTGCGCACAGTCTCGACTCCATCCCTGGACCAACCAACTGGCCGCTGTTCGGCAGCCTCATCGAGGTGATCCGCAATGGAGGATTGAAAAGGCAACACGAGACGCTGGTACGAAACACTGTATTATTAAGCAGCATACACCTTTAATTGAAATGTTTGCACTTAATTATTTGAATGATTTAGCATTTTATTTTAGCCGTGAAATGTACTGTGGTACAAATAATATTTTAATATTTAATATTTTATTACTGAATTTTATATTTATAATAATTATTAATGTATTTAGATTACTTTATTATAACCGTTTATGCTCAATTAGAGTTATTTTATATAAATTAACACATTTTTATGCAAAAAAAATAAAAAATACACACACATATTTGCATAAACATTATAATAGCTAAATATATATATATACATTAGAAATATATTACTTTTAAATATATTAAAGTTCTCTATAAATTGTTTGCATTACCTTAATTGAAAACAATACAATAATTCAACAATAAGTTTTTATTTATATTTTTATACATTCTTGTATTTATACATAGCCTACATTTATACATACAATCAGCTTCAGCTTAAGTTTGTGATTAAGTTCGATGTTTAGCTAAACCTTTGTTATTTATATATACAGTTGCTTATAAAACATGCTGTATACCGGTAATATACGATGTAAACCTATAAATAAATGTGCGTTTGTCCAGAATGTAATATTTTTTATATACTGTACTGTACTGTACATACATACATACACAGACACCTGTACATGTCCTTCATTTTAAGGATGTTTTTTTGTGTTATGCACCTCAGATCCACTTTCATAAGAAGTTTGGGAAGATCTTCCGGATGAAGCTGGGCTCGTTTGAGTCGGTTCACATCGGTTCTCCATGTTTACTGGAGGCTCTGTACAGGAAAGAGGGCAGCTATCCTGAGAGACTGGAGATCAAACCATGGAAAGCCTACAGAGACATGCGGGACGAGGCTTACGGGCTGCTCATACTGTAAATGTTCTGATTCATTAACGAGTGCATGTGAGATTACAGTGGTAATTAGTTGGGATTTCTGGTATTTTAAACTCATGCATTTGCAGGGAAGGGAGAGACTGGCAGCGGGTGCGCAGCGCTTTCCAGCACAAGCTCATGAAACCCACTGAAGTCATGAAGCTGGACGGCAAAATCAATGAAGTGAGTTGCGCTTGATAGATATCAGTTCACATATAACTCATAGACAATTGAAGTTCAAATTATTCTTTTTCAAATGTTTCCCAAGTAATGTTTAACAGACCAAGGACATTTTTCACAGTATTTCCTATACTATTTTTTCCTTCTGGGGAAAGTCTTATTTGTTTTATTTTGGCTAGAATAAAAGCAGTTTTTAAATTTTTTTATAACAATTTTCAGGACAATATTATTAGCCCTCTTATTTAGAAATATACAGTATTGTTTTCAGTTGTCTACAAAACAAACCACTGTTATCAAATTAAACTTGTCTAATTATTCTAGATAATATAATAACCTAGTTAAGTCTTTAAAGGTGCTGTATGTAAGTTTTTGACTCTTCCAAAGCATAAAAATACCATAAAATGTTTGCAGATATTTAAGAAACATGCTAAGTGAACATTCTTGTTTATCGGAAAAGCAATGCTGAAGTCAGATATTCTGCTTTGATAATGTGTTTTCTGTGCGGGAACGTTGTCTTTGTTTTGGTTCTTTTAACCTGCCCAGTGCCAGTTTAGCCAATTATATTTCTGCGTCCCGGGTTGCCTTGTTGGAAAACAGCATATTTCATTCAGTCATTCAGGAAGGCTCTCAAAGCATGCGCTCGTGACCGAAATGCGACCTTCGGTGGACAGTAGCAGACTCCGAAATGAGATGCAGATTCAGAGTTCCACAAGAGGTTACTAATTAGCAAATGATAAATATTACGAATGTAAACATTAGATGAGCAGGTTACATTGTAACCTCGTGTCCTAATAACACGCTTCTTGATGAGATACGCAGTGATAAGCAATTTGGCTGTTTGCACCAGACGAAACACGACAGAATTTTAAATACAGCCATTCAGAAGCACGGTAAGGTTTATAATCTATTTAATACATATTAACCCTTATTAACATTATTTAATGTAGATGCTGATTCACTCATATGTGTTTAGTTCTAAAGTTCAATTTCAGACAGTTTATTTTATTTTCAAGATCTGAGGTGAACTATCTGCTGCTGCTTTCAGTAGTATGGCAATAAATGTCATGTAAAACGGCATTCAAACTCACATTATTAGCATTTAACACTGAATAAAGCACATGAGGTTTACCTGAGCTGATCATTGTCATAGTTTTCTGTTGTTCACCTGCGAGAAATAGAAGCTGTTTCTAATATATCAATTCGAGGTGTTGGTTAACTCCTTTTAATATGTAAAATATTCCTTCTATCGGGTGCCGTTGCTTTTATTTAGAACACGATTTAAATCACTCGCTTCTGTTCTCAATCTGGCAACCTGCACTTGCGTTTGTTTTGATCCAGGAGTGCAATACCTAGTTCAACCACTGGGTGTCAAACTTACATACTGCACCTTTAAACTTTGCACTTTAGTCTGAATACTAGTATTTAGCAAATTTACTGGTAAAATATTATATACTGTCATCAAGGCAAAAAATACTTATAAAAAAAAATAATAAATGTATTAAAATTAAATTAAATAAAAAATCTAATCAAATATTAAATAAATAAAAAATATGAAATAAAAAATACTTATTAGAAATCAGTTATTAAAACTATTATATTTAGAAATGCATTGAAAAAAAATCTCTCTTAAGCAACACTTGACAAATATTTTTTTTAATTAAAACAAAAAAATCACAGAAGGGCTAATAATTTTGACTTATGCACTGCCTAATGCAAATCCCTGTTGTCTTCATGCAAAGGTTGCAGCTGATTTGATCAAAAGGATTGGAAAAGTCAATGGCAAAATGGATGATTTGTATTTTGAACTGAACAAGTGGTCCTTTGAAAGTGAGTTTTCCCTCCAACACAAACCACACAGTTGTATACATCTTTGCATCAATGTATTAAAGAGCTTGTTTCTTCTGCCATTTTAGCCATTTGCTATGTGATCTATGACAAGCGTTTCGGGCTTCTGCAAGACAGTGTCAGCAAGGAGGGCATGGATTTCATCACCGCAGTGAAAACGGTAAAATGACCTAATTATTAGTTCAAACGGCTTCTCTGATAAACAAACACAAAGCAGATAAGCCTTATCTCTAATACAGCTGTGTTTACCAGTGATGCAAAGATACGAGGAGTGTTGGTTCTTCTCCATTTCAGATGATGAGCACTTTTGGGACGATGATGGTGACGCCTGTAGAGCTCCACAAAACTCTGAATACCAAGACGTGGAAAGACCACACGGAGGCCTGGGACCGTATTTTTAACACAGGTACTAAAGAGTTCCTTAATCAGATGACGTGTGACCCATAAAAGCGCTCAAAACATTTCCAGTCAGGTGATGACACTTAAGACTTACCGCTGCGAGACACTAAAGCAGAGAGAGAGGGAGAGAGAGAGAGAGAGAGATTTGATTTTACAAACACTTTTATTACAATTATTTAAGCATTTAACATAACACTATAGTATTATTTACATCAATTCATTTGCGAAAAACAACTCTTCATTGATTACAAAACAAAACCCAACATCACAACACCTTTGACATTTGTATTTCTGCAATTTACTATACTTAAAACCCATAATAAAAACCTGTTTTGTAAAAAGAAATGATGCAATAATGTAAATAAATCAGTTAAGATATCAAAATGTAGAGAAAGTCTTTACACTCTGTAAAACAATGAAAAAGAAGAGAGAGAGGTAGTAAATGCAGTAACCTCAGAGATAGATAGATGGTTGGATGGATGGATGGATGGATGGATGGATG
>CAIGQV010019356.1:672435-698421 GCA_903798115.1 Danio jaintianensis
TCAAGCAGATAAGTCAGAAGAATGAGGCAGGGCAGGCGTAACGTGCCGTTAATTGTTCTGCCGGAGGAACATAGTACAGTGTGGCCCGACTGACCAAGCAAATCCTCCTTGTTTTCCTCTCACAGACGGCTAATAGCATGCTGTGGGTCATTTTCAACCTGTCACGTAACCCCTGCGCCCAGGGAAAACTCCTGAAGGAGATCCAGGAGGTGGTGCCTGCTGGGCAAACTCCACGCGCAGAACACATCAAGAACATGCCCTATCTCAAAGCCTGCCTGAAGGAGTCCATGAGGTGAGCAAAACATACTGCAAAACATGCCTGATTGCTGCTAAAAGAAGGTTCTAGAAGATAACAGCTAAAGGGAGAGTTCACCTATAAATTAAATCTCATTTACACTGAAACAAAATATGCAAAGTTGTTGCAAACAATTTATATGGGTTGAATTAAAACAAATGAAATGAAACTGAGTAATGTTCAACTTAATTTGTGTGTTTAAATTCAGCTCAAATAAATTGTTTACATCCACTTAACTCAAATAAATTTAGTAAATCAAAGGAATCGGAAATTTGTTCTGTTGAACACAAAAATGATGATGGTGCCAACCTACTATGGAAGTCGATGGGTGTCAACAACCTCTATTCTTCAAAATATCTTCTTTTGTGTTCAGAAACGTATAAAGGTTTAAAACCATACCTGCCAATACTCCCGTTTTTCCCAGGAGTCTAAAGCTCATCATCACATCCATCTCCCGCCATCCTCGTGTTTTATTTCTCACAGGAAACTACCGTATTTCTTTAGCTCAATCTGGCAACATACGTTACAACAACCCAGTTGATTTTCAAAGACAAATGTTGGCAGGTATGTTTAAAGCCCACACGAGGTAGAGAAAATGATGAGCTAATTTAGATATTTGGGTGAACTGTCCCTTTAAGATAAACTACTTCACATTCTTTATTGGCACTGAAGGTTTAAAGAAAAACATTTAACATCTTTTTGTTCTTCACGCTAACAAAAAAAAGTTTTAAGAACCCAAAGAGCTTCTTGAAAATAAATGTTCTTCATTGGCTTTGATGATTCTGAAAAACGAAAATTTCCTTATCATTTACTCACACTTTTATGAACTCAAAACAAGATATTCTGAAGAATGTTGAAAAAAACTAAATGCCATTGACAGCCATAGTATTTTCATCCCCACTGTGGGTGTTTTGTGACTTAAAAGATCAAAAGAAGTTATGGTTTGCATAACTTAAAAAATAGAGTTGAAACCTTATTAACTTGCTAAATTAAGTTAAAGCAACATGAAAGCATTTGTTGTTTTGATTAGTTTTTTAATGCGGTGGCTCAGTGGTTAGCACAGTCGCCTCACAGCAAGAAGGTCACTGGTTCGAGCCTCGGCTGGGTCAGTTGGCATTTCTGTTTGGAGTTTACATGTTCTCCCTGTGTTGGTGTGGGTTTCCCCCACAAGTCCAAAGACATGCGCTATAGGTGAATTGGGTAGGCTAAATTGTCCGTAGTGTATGAGTGTGTGTGAATGGGTGTGTGGATGTTTCCCAGTGATGGGTTGCAGCTGGAAGGGCATCCGCTGCGTAAAACTTATGCTGGATAAGTTGGCGGTTCATTCCGCTGTGGCGACCCCAGATTAATAAAGGGACTAAACCGAAGGAAAATGAATGAATGATTGTATCATTTTATATCAATATCAATATCAAGTTCTTAGAGGGTAACTGTTCACCGAAAAGTTCTTTGTAGAACCAAAATACATATTCTGTATTGTTCCATGGTTCCATGAAGAACCGTTACTGATGTTTCCATTGGAAATACTGGAAATACAGAATACAGTAAACCTCTTCTTTCCATTTTTAACCACAATTGTTTCAAACATTCTGGGTATGAGCTGCACAGGGTTTATACAGTATGAGGTGATGCGGGGTCATTTCCAGTAGAAAGGCAGTAGATTAGGCTACCGGTCAGCTGATTTAATAGTCCTTAATCTGAAAGCATGTGGAAGTTTATGCCCTCATGCTTTCATGTTCCAGGCGACGGTCATGCGTTACAGGAAGACTCGTTTCTGGACATTAAAGAAGGATAATGCTGAAGCATGTGCTGGGAATGTTGATGGTGTACTTGTGGGATTATCTAGCCTTGACTAGCATTAGCAGCATAACATGCCTCATACCATTCAGCTTACGCACTCATGCATGCAAAAAAATAGACATTCTCACAAATTGTTGTTTTGTGTCCTGCAGAGTTTCACCGTCTGTGCCGTTCACCAGCCGGACCCTGGACAAAGACACCGTGCTGGGCGATTATACCCTGCCTAAAGGAGTGAGTGTCTCATTATTATTAGTAGTAGTAGATCCTTTCATTACTGCCCCCTATTTCACATAGATGTTCATTCAATAAATCTTAAACTATTTTTATAACACTTAATATATTTATGTATATTATTCCATAAAGGTCTGATAACATTTCTTCAGAATTTCAGATTAAAATATTGTCATTATGAAAAAGGAAATTCTGAAAAGGGTAGTTGGACAGAATCACAGTTAAATGTTCATTCAATAAGGGTGGCACAGTGGCTCAGTGGTTAGCACTGTCCCCTCACAGCAAGAAGGTTGCTGGTTTGAGTCCTGGCTGGGCCAGTTGGCATTTCTGTGTGGAGTTTGCATGTTCTCCCCGTGTTGGCGTGGGTTTCCTCTGGGTGCTCCGGTTTCCCCCACAGTCCAAACACATGCGCTATAGTAATTGAAGAAACTAAATTGGGTGTAGTGTATGAGTGTGTGTGTGTGTATGGGTGTTTCCCAGTACTGGGTTGCGGCTGGAAGGGCATCCGTTGCGTAAAACATATGCTGGAATAGTTGGCGGTTCATTCCGCTGTGACGACCTCTGAAATAGAGACTAAGCCGAAGGAAAATGAATGAATGAATGTTCATTCAATAAATACTATTTTTAGAATATTTAATATATTTAAATATGTTATTCCAGAAATGTCTGATATAATTTCATCCAAATTTCAGATTAAGTTATTGTCGTTTTAAAAAAAGAAAATCTGAAAATGGTAGTTGGTCAGAATTGCAGATTTCTAACTTCTTTTTTTCATATTTTGTGATTTAAAAAATCAGGGTTATTGTTTTTCCAAAAACTTTTCTGAAGTAAAAAAAAACAAACAGATTGGTTGTGTGTTGTCTAAAAATCATGTAAGCATGTCTGAAAACATGGCATGTTTTATCATTACATTTTTCAGTTTTCAATGGGAAAGAAATATAATCAGTAGTTGACAGAATAACTAGAAATAACTAGAAATCATAAATCTAGAGAATTGTGGTCCCTTAGTTTTTTACAGATATGAATGTATGTGATGACAGTACTGTTTACTTAAACGCTTCACTAGATTTAATAAAACCTAATTTCTATGTAAAAAAATAAAAAATAAATAAATAATAAACAAAATATTATTCTTATTATTATTATGAGGGCGTCACGGTGGCTCAGTGTTTAGGACTGTGGCCTCACAGCAAGAAGGTCACTGGTTCGAGTTCCGGCTGGGCCAGTTGGCATTTCTGTGTGGAGTTTGCATGTTCTCCCCGTGTTGGCGTGGGTTTCCTCCAGGTGCTCCGGTTTCCCCACAGTCCAAAGACATGCGCTATAGGTGAATTGAGTAAACTAAATTGGCCGTAGTGTATGAGTATGTGTGTGTGAATGAGTGTGTATGGGTGTTTCCCAGTACTGGATTGCAGCTGGAAGGTCATCCGCTGTGTTGGATAAGTTGGCGGTTCATTCCGCTGTGATGAAGAAAGGGACTAAGCCAAAGGAAAATAAACTATTATTAATAAAATATTACTTAAGAGGGCTAATTATATTGACTTAAAATGTAAAAAAAAAAAAAAAAACTGCTTTTATTCTAGCCGAAATAAAACAAATAAGATTTTCTCCAGAAGAAAAAATATTATAGGAAATACTGTGAACATTTCTTTAATCCATTAAATATCACCTGATAAATATTTGAAAAAGACTAAATATTGCATATAGAGGGATACTAATTTTTCCATTGACTGTAAATATATTGCGCAAAAATAAAACGAGAAAGTTTTGTCTTGTTTCTAGTCTAAATATCTAAAAATGAGAACATTATATTTATTACTTTGAATTATTTATATTAATAAACCCTATTTCCTGATGTTTTCAGACCGTCCTAATGCTCAACAGTCAGGCTATCGGTGTAAATGAGGAGTATTTTGACAACGGCAGGCAGTTCAGACCAGAACGCTGGCTGGAGGAGAAAAGCTCCATCAACCCTTTCGCTCATGTGCCGTTTGGTGTTGGGAAGCGGATGTGCATCGGCCGGCGTCTTGCAGAATTACAGATCCAGCTGGGTCTATGCTGGGTACGTTTGCATTGTAAATCAACATTAAAGTCCCCATGAACCAGAAGCTGCGACCATTATTATTTTTCATATTGTGACGCAGTTCCTAGAGAAACTGAATATTAAATGAGAAAACAGTGGGCGTGGCTTGTTTTTTTCTACTGCGAGCTGATTGGATATAGTAAAGTATGCATTTCATTCAGAAAGATCTGGAAAAGGGTTTGGGGAGAGTTATTACAACCTAACAGACTCCTCCTCCTCACCATTTCTGTTTGTTGTCAAAACTGACAGCCGGAGGGGCGTGGTTAAGTGTGTTAGCCACGCCCAATACCTCAGACTGACATAATCTGGGAATTTAACTGAAAACAAACAAGAAGTGCAATTATAAAATTTCAATTAAAGCAAACTATTTTTTTCCTTAATGACATGCACAGATTAATTGTTCACCACAAAACTAGCAATGTGAGCTCACCAAATCAATATGGTTAGTTTTGAGTTCATGACTTTAAAGTGTTTAAAGTGACTTTAAAGTGTTTACGGATGCTTCTTTTTTTTTTGATTGCTCTTTTGATGAATGTAATTTTGTGATAACAGATTCTGCGTGACTATAAGATTGTGGCGACGGACCTGGAGCCGGTGGACTCGCTGCATTCAGGAACGCTGGTGCCCAGTCGAGAGCTTCCAGTGGCTTTTGTTCCTCGATGAGGTACTAAAATGAATTTCTAGCACAATAATCTGAACATTAGATGACAATTTTGACAAATCCACATATAATGGTCAAATGTTTTACAAAGGGGTGTCTTTGGGGTATCTTTTTTTATCACTCTATAATTCCGAAAATATAACACACAGAAGGCGGCATAGTGGCTCAGGGGTTAGCACTGTCGCCTCAGAGCAAGAAGGTCGCTGGTTCGAGTCCTGGCTGGGCCAGTTGGCATTTCTGTGTGGAGTTTGCATGTTCTAACCGTGTTGGCGTGGGTTTCCTGCGGGTGCTCCGGTTTCCCCCACAGTCCATACACATGTGCTATAGGTGAATTGATTAACTAAATTGGCCGTAGTTTATGAGTATGTGTGTGAATGAGTGTGTATGGGTGTTTCCCAGTACTGGGTTGCGGCTGGAAGGCCATCTGCTACGTAAAACTTATGCCGGAATAGTTGGCGGTTCATTCCGCTGTGGCACCTCTGAAATAGAGACTAAGCTGAAGGAAAATGAATGAATGAATGAATGAACAGAAAGAAAACAATTGTAGACTAAAACATTGTATATAATCAGGCAGATATAGATATAATAAACTATAAAGTCTATGAGCTGCTGAAGTGGAGATTTATGGCTCATTTTGAGAAAATGTAATCAAATCTAAAGACACACATTGATAAAGTGAGACAAATGAAACACTTAAAGGTGTATTTTCTGGATGTTTTCTTGACATTCGACTGAAAAAACCTGAACTCTCAACAGAACTGTTTCAATTTCAATTTACTAGAAATTCTATGTTATGCTGCTTTGACACAATCTACATTGTAAAAGCGCTATAGAAATAAAGATGAAAGATGAAATCCCTTAATTGTTGGAAAATCCCCAAAATTAAATTGAATCCCCAAAAATTCCTCAAAATTGACTGGTGCATGAAAAGTGCATTGTTTTTGCCTGCAGTTTTTAAAGGGGACCTATTATGCAAAAATCACATTTATAAGGGGTTTAAACACAGTTGTGTGGCAACAGTGTGTGAGTATAAACAGTCTGCAGAAACACTTTGATTGACATTCTCCCTTTGTACCTGTCATCAGACGGGGAAAGCCCCGCCCACTAGTGACCATCTCATTAGCATAGGACGTTAGTCTTGTTTTTGAATCTATGCTGACACATAGGCATTTGTAGCTCCGCCCTCTTTTGAAAAAAGCACAATCTCATTTGAATTTAAAGCGACAGTCACCAAAACGGCACAATTTGAAGCCTAAAAGGGGCAGTTTCAGAGAGTTATAAATCATTATCTGTGTGATATTTCGAGCTGAAACTTCACACACACACTCTAGGAACACCAGAGACTTATTTTACATCTTGTAAACGGGGCATAATAGGTCCCATTTAAAGCTGTTCATTGTAAAGATGTTCTTCTAAAACCTGTTTATTTTCTTTGCAGAAACCATGTATCGATACTAACCTGAACGGATGACTCCATATATCAATGGATCAGACACACGACGAGGCCTTTATAATGCTGCTATAACCTACCGAATGTATCAGTCTCCCTTCAGATATACCTCATACTATTATAATAGTTTTATAACACATGTAGTAAATATGATTCTTCTATTTATTTCTTTTATGCAAATGACAGAGTAAAGATAAATATTTAAGGTGTTGTAATTGCTGCTACCTACTATTTCACAACAGTACATATATATATATATTTTACTAAAATTGTTATGTAGAGTTGGTAAATTTTCTATGCAATATTATTTAGTACTGAAATCGTTCCATGTACAGTATTATGTAAAATTCTTTGTTCTCTCTCTCTTTATTTTGTAATACGAAAAGTGTTTAGAAATGTACATACATGTCATATAAAATATTAATGTAACGTTCTATTTATATACTCATTTATAAATGTGTTTAATGTGTGTCTGAATGAGTGAGTGGCAGGAAAACAATGTTGAAAAGAAAATGTAGAAAATCACTGGATGTTGTTCACCTCGAACCACTTTCGTTCTTAATAAAAAGTGAAAATGTCATGTTGTTGTCTGATATAAATTGAGTGGCCATGAAAAAAAATATATATATATTACTTAAACACATCACTGCATTATTAGGTTGTCTCATTGTTTAAGCTTTGAAATATAATATTATATTTGTATACATTTAAAGAGCCCCTATTTTGCATTAGAAAATGTCCTATTTTGGTTTTGGGGGTCTCCAACAACAGGCTGATATGCATGCAAGGTCAATAAACACTTTCATTGTCTTATAATATGCATTTATTTTTACATAATTATCCCAAAGACTCCCATATGATTCGTTCAGCAATTAATTTGTTACCTAACCCCCTCCGCTAATCTGCACCGATTGGACCGATGACCCAGTCTCCTTTGATTGGTCGACTACGTTCAGCGTGCGACAGAGAGAAACGCCCACCACGGCTATGAAGTAGCAGCCAAAGAGTATGTGAGAGCCCAATGCAGGAATGCAATAAAGCAATGCAGTTAAACACCAGAATATACAAAGACAAACGGCAGAGGGTCGCGAGTTCAGAAACGCATTTAAATCGGTAAAGGAAGAAGCACGCGTCGCGTTTTCAACATGGTTTAGGACTAAATATATAAATATCGCCATACAGACTTAACCTGAGAGATACAGTACAAGCACTGGTCTATAATAGGTACGTGATTACAAGCCGCTCGGGGCGATAACAACTTTTAACACACAATTAAACACATATTTTGCAAACTTAATTACACTTACATGTTATGATCCAGAGGAAGAAGAAACTGATCCAAATGAACTGCAACAGTTACTGAAAAAGTCCCTGTCAAAGTCTGACAAAGTCCCATACATAATAGTCTCTGCTGCTCCTTCCTTTAATAGGAAACGGCCGGCGAATCCCGCATTGCAGCGTAGGTTATTGTATCAAAAATCTGAAAAATGACAGGAACAAACACAGCACTAGGTTGGCTACACTGTGGTATTGTTGTGAAAATGAACTTTAACCCTTTATTCCCTGCAGCCGAATCTCCATCTGTCAGTGATCGTCATCTTCGCGTCATGATCAGTCCCGTGATCCCCCGCGCTCCACCATTGACTGAAGGGAAAGTGCGTTCACATTTTACCAGATCTGGAACTACATATTTGGTGATGTACCGTGTCGACGCGTTCAAGCAAAAGATCCGAACCCAACTCAATTCATTTATTCGACTCTGAGTCGACTATTTCGTTAAAGAATCAGTAGTTTTAAACCCGGTGCACTTTCAGATTGAAACCTCAGCTGGATGTTTTCATTCACTTTGTGTGCCGTAACACAATGCATGGAAGGTCATTTACAAAAACCCATAATAGGGGCTCTTTAACTTTTAATTGGTATTAAAAGTCTCCCTTTCTACATATAAATAATATACCCCTGGCAAATTCTGACTTAAATTGTTTTACTTAAAGAAGTCGTTTTTTTCCACAATGATGCTTCTTGTACGTCGTCTTATTATCTTTTGAGAAAAGCCTGTGTCCTCGCTGTGAAACCTCGCTATACCTTGACCATTTTATAAAAGCAATAATCCCTGTGAATGTCACTGCTCGTTCCCCCGGTCCCAATCCCCGCTCCCACTCACCATCCACCACACACCACACCCATGAACCCTCACCTGATTACTAATCACCCGCACCTGCACCTGCAATCACCACACACTATATATACTCACCTCACTCACTCATTCGGCGGCTGGAGTCAAAGACGCATGGATCTCCTCGTCTTCTCTCCTATATCCACCTGTTCTCTTCCATGGATGTTCTCCTCCTTCTGTGAATGCCAATACAACTATTTAAGGGAAGTGACTATTCTTTTGTTGGTGATTACCATTGAACTGAACTAAACAGCTGAACTGTTTGTATGTACTACAATGCCATTCACCTGCTTCACCTTGCTACTGTTGTGCATATCACTTGAATAAACACCCTTGAAGTTTATACTTCCTTGTGTGACCGTGACAGTGAAGCTGTGGCTTATTTTATAACAGCTAATTAATTTATTGCGCTTAATTAATTTGCAACGTAAATGTAAGCTAAAGAGTTGCCGGTGAAGAAAACATCGTGGGAGGAAGTTGCCACAGCCTTTGGTGTAAATGGAACATAAAAGTGTAGATTCATTCATTTTCCTTTGACTTAGTCTCTATTTCAGAGGTCGCCACAGCGGAATGAACCGCCAATGATTCCATGTTTTACACAGCAGATGGCCTTCCAGCTGCAACCCAGTACTGGGAAACACCCATACACACACACACACACACACACACACACACACACACACACACTCATACGGCCAATTTAGTTTACTCAATTCACCTATAGCGCATGTGTTTGGACTGTGGGGGAAACCGGAGCACCTGGAGGAAACCCACACCAACACGGGGAGAACATGCAAACTCCACACAGAAATGCCAACTGGCCCAGCCGGGACTCAAACCAGCGACCTTTTTGCTGTGAGGCGACAGTGCTAACCACTGAGCCACAGTGAGCTAATCACTGCTGCCCCAAAAAGTGTAGATAGATAACTTTAGTGTAGATAGCCTAAAACTTTATACAGTACTGTCGCTTTGGTTTCATGAGGTGTCTTGGAAATGATCTCTGTGTTAAACTCTGACTGCTCAAAGACTTATTGTATGAATAAAATACCCCTGGATTATAACAATTAAAGAATGTTTGGAAATGAAATGTGTTTCCTACTGACACACTACACCAAAAGATAGAAATAACTGTCTTAAAGGGACACACACAGCATTTAAATTAAACTTATAATTATTATTATTTCTTATAATAATAATAATGTTATTATTATACAATTAATTTATAATCCCACTAATTTAGCATTTAAATTAAACGTATTATTATTTCTTATAATAATAATTATAATAATAATAATAGAAATGGTATTATTATTATTATTATGCAATTAATTTATAATCCCAGTAATTTAGTTATTAATAAATAATAAACAACTATTATGATGATTATGATTATTATTTATTCATTCATTCATTCATTTTATTTTCGGCTTAGTCCCTTTATTGATCACAGGTCGCCACAGTGGAATGAACCACCAATTTATCCAGCATATGGTTTACGCAACAGATGCCCTTCCAGCCGCAACCCAACACTGGGAAAATTATTATTATTATTATTATTAGGGCGACGCGGTGGCGCAGTGAGTAGCACGTTCGCCTCACAGCAAGAAGGTTGCTGGTTCGAGCCTCGGCTGGGTCAGTTGGCATTTCTGTGTGGAGTTTGCATGTTCTCCCCGTGTTCACGTGGGTTTCCTCCGGGTGCTCCGGTTTCCCCCACAAGTCCAAAGACATGCGGTATAGGTGAATTGGGTAAGCTAAAATTGTCCGTAGTGTATGTGTGTGAATGAGTGTGTATGAATGTTTCCCAGTGATGGGTTGCAGCTGGAAGGGCATCCGCTGCGTAAAACATATGCTGGATAAGTTGGCGGTTCATCCCGCTGTGGCGACCCCAGATTAATAAAGGGACTAAGCCGAAAAGAAAATGAATGAATGAATGAATTATTATTATTAATATTATTATTATTATATAAATTTATAACCCCCACATATTTTTTTATATATTGCTTTTTTTTAAGTAATTTAAATAAAACTTATTATTATCATTATTATTAAATAATAAACAATTATTATTATTATTATTATTTTCCCCTCAGTATGTCTGTAATTGCTGCTGTTGTTGTTTTTGCCAGAAGCACTAGTTTTCTCTGTCTTGGCTGTGATCCAGCAGGAGTATTAACTGTTTCTCCGGGGTTTATGGGGTGGATGAGGTGTATGGGTTAATTGGCCACTCGGAGCCCGGCCATCAGCTGACCGTCACTGGACTGACACACATTCAACAATGTCATCATGTTCTGCTCTTTCACAAGCTATGAACCTGATGTTTTGAAAGAAAGGTACACAAAAACACTGGCAAGTGATATAACAGCAGCTACTGTAACTTTAACCCCGGTTTCTCAACGTCCCTTTGCTTTGGCCCGATACCAGTGTCGTTCACCTCGAGTCTTGTTGGTTTAGAGCAAAAACAAACTCACTACGCCAATAAAGTACTGCAATAAAGACAAAAAAATGCTGATTGGACACCGTGTTTATAGTAGTATTAGAAAACCAAGTCACAAAGTCAAGCGGTGACTCAATCAGCGAAAGATAATGCTGACTTATTTCCCCTTTTTTAACTTATTTGATCTAATCTGTATGTAATATAATGACTTTCCTGTAATTAAATTTGTCGTGATCTTGTCTTATAGTTTTGGTAAGAGTTATTATGGCATATGTTTATCTTATATTATCTAGAGCTGCTGACGTACACTGTAAAAAATATCCATAAATTAGCAGTTTTCCATATTTTGCGATTCATGTTATTTATTTGATTTTTACCCATTTATTTATGCTCTTGAATTGCATTATGGGACCCTGATCTTTCTTCCAACAACTTTTAACCTCAAAAAGATGGAAAAAGTGACTTTTATGAACATTTTTAATAGTTTAAAGTGATATATTGTCTAGGTTGGTGTTGTATATTATGCTACAAAAACCTCGTAATAAACTGCCAGTACATTTTCTGTTATTTTACACACTTATTTTTCTATACATTATTTATTATACATTATATTATTTTAAAGTCACTTTGTTAAACTGTAGAGATGAATTTTCAACATCAAAAGTCGACAGAGCAGAGATCAACATCCCATAATGCAATTTACAACCGTAAATAAACACTTGTGAATCACTGTTCAAAAACACAGTTTTAAAAGCATCATTGTGTTGCATTGCAAAAACTGCTTTTCTACTTCGTTTTTGTCTTGTTACTAGTCCAGATTTCGAACATTCCTTAATTAAGAAGCATTTTGTAGATATATTGTTTTTTGGGTTTTTTTTTTTGAAATAATAAATACAAATCAAGTGATTTTTTTTTTTTTTTTTTTGTCAAACCACCTAATAATCTGCCAATGGGGTAAGTAAAATTCTTATTTCAAACTGAAAACAAGATTATTTTTCTTACCCGACTAGTAGATTTTGACTTATTATTTCTGAAACCAAACCAATATTTTTTACTTGTCTACACTGTAAAAATAGTTTTCTGTATTTTGTGATTTATTTATTAATTTTTTTCCCATTTATTCATGCTTTTTAATTGCATTATGGGATCTCAATCTTTCATCCAACAACTTTTAACCTTGAAAAGTAAAAAAAAGTAATTTTTATGAACATTTTAAGTGATATATTGTCTGGGTTGGTGTTGTATATTACACTACAAAAAATGTAATAAACTGCCAGTAGATTTTCTGATATTTTACACACTTATTTGTCTATATATTATTTCTTATATCATTATATTATTTACAAACGACTAAAATGTAAACTGTAGAGTTGAATTTTCAATACCCAAAGTCGACAGAGCAGAGATCAACATCCCATAATGCAATTCACAACCGTAAATAAACACTTGTGAATCACTAAATACAGAAACTGTTCATTTACAGATTCTGTTAGTGTAGTTACTGAACAAAAACATTTTTGATTCATTTATGCCATGTTTACTTTCATTTGGGCTATTTTACCAAACGCATACCTTCCGGGTTTTCCCTCAAAAACACAGTTTTAAAAGCATCATTGTGTTGCATTGCAAAATATGCTTTTCTACTTCGTTTTTGTCTTGTTTCTACTCCAGATATCAAACATTCCTTAATTAAGAAGCATTTTCTAGACAAATAAAAAATATATTGTTTTGTTTTCAGAAATAATGAGTCCAAATTTAATGAGTCCGAGTTTGTTCATAAAACAAGCTAATAATCTGCCAATGGGGTAAGTTAAATAATCTTATTTCAACCCGAAAACAAATTTATTTTTAGATTGTTTTGCTTTTTTTATAATTATTTCTGAAACCAAAACAATACTTTTTACCCGTCTGCACCGTAAAAAATATCCTTAATTTAACAGTTTTATTTATGCTTTTGAATTGCATTATGGGAGCTTGATCTTTCTTCCAACAACTTTTATCTTTGAAAAGTTACAAAAAGTGACTTTTATTACCATTTTTAATAGTTTGCAGTGACATATTGTCTGGGTTGGTGTTGTATAGTATTGTACAAAAACCTTGTAATAAACTGCCAGTACATTTTCTGTTATTTTACAGACTACATATTATTTATTATACATTATATTCTTTACAGGCTGCACAGTGGCGCAGTGGGTAGCACGTTCGCCTCACAGCAAGAAGGTCGCTGGTTCAAGCCTCGGCTGGGTCAGTTGGCATTTCTGTGTGGAGTTTGCATGTTCTCCCCGTGTTCGCGTGGGTTTCCTCCGGGTGCTCCGGTTTCCCCCACAGTCCAAACACATGCACTATAGGTGAATTGGGTAAGCTAAATTGTCCGTAGTGTATGTGTGTGTATGGATGTTTCCTAGTACTGGGTTGCAGCTGGAAGGGCATCCGCTGTGTAAAACATATGCTGGATAAGTTGCCGGTTCATTCCGCTGTGGCGACCCCTGATAATAAAGGGACTAAGCCGAAAAGAAAATGAATGAATGAATATTCTTTACAAACGACTAAAATGTCAATAAAAGTCACTTTGTTAAACTGTAGAGTTGAATCTTCAACATCAAAAGTCGACAGAGCAGAGATCAACATCCCATAATGCAATTCACAACCGTAAACGGAAAACACAAAATACAGAAACTGTTAATTAACAGATATTCTTTTTACAGTGAAAAGGCTAGATTTCTGCTTGTTCGGTGTCAAACAAACATAAGTTCAACTTCTTTTCACTGGATGGTCTTTTATCAAATTATGAACAGAAAATATGAAGAGGAAAAAAGTTTTTTTGAAATTGCATCCTGAATTACCTTTATTAAAGGTGCAGACTGAGTGTAAGATTGACACCCAGTGGTTGAACTAGGTATTGCAATCCTAATTCAAAACACAAACACTCGGTTTGAACTGCAGCAGATTGCCTTGACCATGTCTACATGCCTAAATGCATTGAGTTGCTGCCATGTGATTGGCTGATTAGAAATGTGCGTTAACGAGCAGTTGGACAGGTGTACCTAATAAAGTGGCCGGTGAGTGTATAATTGGGTAAACTGGCAGTGGGCAGGTTATAGAGACCAAAATGAAAACAGACGTTCCAGCTTGGAATGTACATTTTCAAAAAAGAATAACTGACTTTAGCATTGTTTTTCAGATAAACAAATATGCCTATGTTCACTGAGCCTCGGCTGGGTCAGTTGGCATTTCTGTGTGGAGTTTGCATGTTCTCCACGTGTTCGCATGGGTTTCCTCCGGGTGCTCCAGTTTCCCCCACAAGTCCAAAGACATGCGCTATAGCTGAATTGGATTAACTAAATTGGCTGAAGTGTATGCGTGTGATTGAGTGTGTATGGGTGTTTCCCAGTGATGGGTTGCAGATGGAAGGGCATCCGCTGCGTAAAACATGCGCTGGATAAGTTGGCGGTTCATTCTGCTGTGGCGACCCCTGATTAATAAAGGGACTAAGCCAAAAAGAAAATGAATGAATGATTTTGTTATTATTTCATAATGTTAAAATATTACCTTAAATATTAACTAAAATGGCAACACGGTAGCTCAGTGGTTAGCACTGTCGCCTCACAGCAAGAAGGTTGCTGGTTCGAATCCAAGCTGGGCCAGTTGGCATTTCTGTGTGGAGTTTGCATGTTCTCCCCGTGTTGGCGTGGGTTTCCTCCGGGTGCTCCGGTTTCCCCCACAGTCCAAACACATGCGCTATAGGTGAATTGAATAAGCTAAATTGGCCGTAGTGTATGTGTGTGAATGAGTGTATATGGATGTTTACCAGTACTGGGTTGCAGCTGGAAGGGCATCCGCTGTGTAAAACATATCCTGGATAAGTTGGCGGTTCATTCCTCTGTGGCGACTCCTGATGAATAAAGGGACTAAGCCGAAGGAATATTAATGAATGAATATTAACTAAAATATTATCTTAATGTTATAATTAATAATTTTTGAAAGATCACATGACCATTAGGACTGGAGTAATGATGCTGAAATTATAAGCTTTAAAATCACAGAAATAAAATAACATTTAAAATACATTCAAATAGAAAATAATTCTTTAGATTGCAGTATATTTCACAATTCTGCTGTAGTATTTACCATTTTAACTATATGCTTTGAACTTCTGAAAAGCATCATAAATAACCAGATTTACATTTCTACAAACTTGACCTGAATGACACTGGTTTAACCTGCAGAAACCCGACAGTACAGTATATCCATGTTCTATAAGCATGCATTATCAGCAATCTCCTTATCATTCATGCAGCAAAGTGGAAGTTTTCATATCTTTAACAGGTCATTCACTTCAAGACATCTTTACTCCGGTAAATGTGGACTGTAATCTCTGTATGAGTTGCCAATTGCTATAACAGTAAGACTGTATTCAATATATAATTGTAAGAGAGTATTCAAAATTATTGCAAATTTTAATAAGTCAGAAATTTATTTTTAATAGTCATAATAATCTGAATCTGACCCACTATAAATGTTGACTACTGCATATATAAATGTTTTAGTTAAATATTTAAATATTTAGTAAAACTGTTGTGCTTTGTGTCCATTATTAAAATTATATATATATGTAAATTAAAGCTGTGATTAATTGCATCCAAAATAAAAGTTTGTTTTGATATAATATGTGTGTGTGTGTGCGCTGTGTATATTTATTATGCATATATATATGCACACATGCATGCATATATTTGAATTTTTTTTTTTATATTTAGATATAAAACATGTATATATGATACAAATTATATATAAATTTAAATGTCTATGTAACAAAATTGTTTTGTATCGTTTTCTTTCTTTTTATATATATATATATATATATATATATATATGTGTGTGTGTGTGTGTGTGTGTGTGTGTGTGTGTCACATATACAGTGGTGGCCAAAAGTTTTGAGAATGACATAAATATTGGAAAGTTGGAAGTTTTTATAATAGCAATTTGCATATACTCCAGAATGTTATGAAGAGTGATCAGATGAATTGCATAGTCCTTCTTTGCCATGAAAATTAACTTAATCCTGAAAAAACGTTCCACTGCATTTCATTGCTGTCATTAAAGGACCTGCTGAGATCATTTCAGTAATTGTCTTGTTAACTCAGGTGAGAATGTTGACGAGCACAAGGCTGAAGATCATTATGTCAGGCTGAATGGGTTAGAATGGCAGACTTGACATGTTAAAAGGAGTGTGATGCTTGAAATCATTGTTCTTCCATTGTTAACCATGGTGACCTGCAAAGAAACGCGTGCAGCCATCATTGCGTTGCATAAAAATGGCTTCACAGGCAAGGATATTGTGGCTACTAAGATTGCACCTAAATCAACAATTTATAGGATCATCAATAACTGCAAGGAAAGAGGTTCAATTCTTGTTAAGAAGGCTTCAGGGCATCCAAGAATGTCCAGCAAGTGCCAGGATTGTCTCCTAAAGAGAATTCAGCTGCGGGATCGGAGTGCCACCAGTGTAGAGCTTGCTCAGGAATGGCAGCAGGCAGGTGTGAGCGCATCTGCACGCACAGTGAGGCGAAGACTTTTGGAAGATGGCCTGGTGTCAAGAAGGGCAGCAAAGAAGCCACTTCTCTCCAAAAGAAACATCAGGGACAGATTGATCTTCTGCAAAAAGTATGGCGAATGGACTGCTGAGGACTGGGGCAAAGTCATATTCTCCGATGAAGCCCCTTTCCGATTGTTTGGGGCATCTGGAAAAAGGCTTGTCCGGAGAAGAAAAGGTGAGCGCTACCATCAGTCCTGTGTCATGCCAACAGTAAAGCATCCTGAGACCATTCATGTGTGGGGTTGCTTCTCATCCAAGGGAGTGGGCTCACTCACAATTTTGCCCAAAAACACAGCCACGAATAAAGAATGGTCCCAAAACACCCTCCAACAGCAACTTCTTCCAACAATCCAACAACAGTTTGGTGAAGAACAATGCATTTTCCAGCCCGATGGAGCACCGTGCCATAAGGCAAAAGTGATATCTAAGTGGCTCGGGGACCAAAACGTTGAAATTTTGGGTCCAAGGCCTGGAAACTCCCCAGATCCTTATCCCATTGAGAACTTGTGGTCAATCCTCAAGAGGCGGGTGGACAAACAAAAACCCACTAATTCTGACAAACTCCAAGAAGTGATTATGAAAGAATGGGTTGCTATCAGTCAGGATTTGGCCCAGAAGTTGATTGAGAGCATGCCCAGTCGAATTGCAGAGGTCCTGAAAAAGAAGTGCCAACACTGCAAATACTGACTCTTTGCATAAATGTCATGTAATTGTGGATAAAAGCCTTTGAAACGTATGAAGTGCTTGTAATTATATTTCAGTACATCACAGAAACAACTGAAACTAAGATCTAAAAGCAGTTTAGCAGCAAACTTTGTGAAAACTAATATTTGTGTCATTCTCAAAACTTTTGGCCACGACTGTATATAATAAATATATATATAATACACACACATATGTATTATGCCAAAACAAACTTTTAGCATGGATGTGATTAACGTTGATTAATCTTTGCTCAGCGCTATATATACATTCATTCATTTTTTTTTTGGGCTTAGCCCCTTTATTAATTAGGGGTTGCCACAGCGGAATGACTTATCCAACTTATCCAGCATATGTTCTGAGCAGCGGATGCCCTTTCAGCCGCAACCCATCACTGGGAAACACCCATACACTCCCATTCACACACATACACTATAACGGACAATTTAGCTTACCCAATTCACCTATAGCGCATGTCTTTGGACTTGTGGGGGAAACCGGAGCACCCGGAGAAACATGCAAACTCCACACAGAAATGCCAACTGACCCAGCCGAGGCTCGAACTAGTGACCTTCTTGCTGTGAGGCAACAGCTCTACCCACTGCGAGTTCAACAAGTTGCGCTATAGACATGCTCAATGCTCAAGTTCAACTAAATGTAAAATATTTACTCCGCAAATTTCTGAAAAAAAGTTTAAGCTATATTAGTTTCTTCAGCTGATTTAATCTAATTTAATTTAGAAATTACATTCAAGAGCAAAAATGGTTTTATGGTATTAGTTTTAACTCGAATAACCCTGATAAACACACTGATAATAATACAATTAAATAAACATTCTTTTAAAATTACCTTGTAAATCATTTTTATTATTCGTTATTATTTAACCTGAATTTATCCCTGAGAGAAAATGAGGAATACCAGATACATTTCATTACTGTCTGTTTTTTTGTGAAGTATTAAAGTAATGTAATTTAAAGATACTTAAGACGTATTTTGATATCCTTCCATAAACACCACTATAAGAGATGCAACACAACGAAACTACAATATTCTGAGTAGCAGAATAATAGGACGATCACCTATTTTGCATTAAATGCAAAATCTTGTTTCACAAAATGACAAAAACACATGCAGGTATAGTTAAGCCGGTAAATGCATCACACATATGTCAACTTTCACCAATCTAAAATGCAGTTTATATATAAAAGTCTCCCGTTTAAAAAAAAATCTACTACAGTGAATGTAAATTTGAGGGTGGATGTCTCCCTCTAGTGTCCATTTAGCAGCAGTACAGCATGGCGAGTTTACCAAAATCACAATCAGAAACATTCATTCATTCATTCATTCATTTTCCTTCGGCTTAGTCCCTTTATTCATTAGGGGTTTCCACAGCGGAATGAACCGCCAACTTATCCAACATATGTTTTACACAGCGGATGTCCTTCCAGCTGCAACCCAGTACTGGGAAACATCCATACACACTCATTCACCACATACACTACAGCCAATTTAGTTTATTCAATTCAGAGGAAACCCACGCCAACATGGGGAGAACATGCAAACTCCACACAGAAATGCCAACTGACCCAGCTGGGACTCGAACCAGCAACCTTCTTGCTGTGAGGCGACAGTGCTAACCACTGAGCCACCATGTCGCCCCTAGAATCGGATTTAGCGATTGGGGGGGGGGGTCTAAGCAATTCCAGCCAAAGGGTACCAGAATTCCTAAAATGCACTTTATTTATTTTTCTTTTATGTTATTTATTTTTTAATTATTTTATTTTCTTTAATTTTTTTTCTTAAAAAATGAAATTTGCGTTTCTTAAAAAATGTGTCTCCTTTTCTAAATTTTATTTTAGTGCAAAATAATAATAACATGTAATGCATGTTAATAAATGGTTTGTTTTCTTAAAATGAATTCACATGTAAAAATTATAAATAGACTAATTCATTTTTAAACTAAATCTTTACCTGATTTGACTGCTCCATGATTGAGGGTCAGGGACACATTTGCGCAGATGTAATAATTATGTTAAACTTTTATTTATTTATATATATATATATTTAAACCCTCATCTTACAAAATATGACAGAAAACGATGTTTTATTTATATATATAAGTTATAGGTATAATTTATAGGTATAATTTATACTTTTAGGTATTTATTTGGGGGCCCTCAGATTTCCCAGTGCTGGGTTGTGGCTGAAAGGGCATCCGCAGCATAAAACATATGCTGGATAAGTTGGCGTTTCATTCCACTTTGGTGACCCCTGATTATTTTAATATTATGTCAAGAAAAATAAGATATATTTCAAGCTTTTTCTAATGTAGTTTTTTTATTTATTAGTTTTACTTTTTATTTTAGTTTTAGTTTGAGTGATGTTTTGGTGTTTTAATTTTAGTTTTGGTTATTTTAGCAAATCAAGTCAAGCAAAATCAGACATATTCCTTGGCACTAAAATACTTACTGAAATATAATAAAATGGTTTATATGTAACAATATTATGTACATCATATTATTATAAGTAACAAAAAGTGCAATAAACAGTCAATATAAAATGACTTTTCATAAAATCTGAATTAGATGTGTTGTAAAAAGATGATAAAAAATACAATACAATGCAGCAGCTATGATTATAAAACAGTGCATATATCATAAAATAGATTATTAAACAATAAAAATGATTTCCCAGCAGTTAATCATTAACCTTCAGCTGAACAGGCAGACATCAGATCTTCCTCTCAATGGCCAGATTTGTAATTTTGTTCTATATTTTAGCTAAACAATTGTCAATTTAGGTTGAGTGCTTGTTTGTCGTCTTTTTAAATATATTGTATATTCATATTTATTTTAGTCATCTTACTACATCAAGTTAACCAAAACGAAAACTATTATATTTCCTTGCCATCTGAAATATTTTAATATATAACGTTTATTTTATTTCACGTAGCAAAAATGGCTTTGGTTTCATTTATTTAGGAGCATAATAACCTTGGTTGTTATTAAATTCAATATGGAGTGTAATGCATAACAAAACAAAGAAGGAATAAAACTCAAAAGTGAAAAATCTTTAATAAAAACAATTTTCTTTGTGATATAAAAGTGCATAAAAAGTCAATACAACCATGCAGCTATGATTATAAAACTGTACACTGATTAAAACTACAAAAATCATTTCAATTCCTACCATTATTATAGAGTGATACTTAAAAACAAAACAAAAACAGCATTTTCTGACCCTCAAGCGGCTCCAAAACCTTTATGAGTTTCTTTCTTCTGTTGAATGCATTCATTCATTTTCCTTCGGCTTAGTCGCTTATTTATTAGGGGTCGCCACAGCGGAATGAACCGCCAACTTATCTAGCATATGTTTTACACAGCGGATGCCCTTCCAGCTGCAACCCAGTACTGGGAAACATCCATTGTACAATATGGCCAATTTAGTTTATTCAATTCACTTATAGCGCATGTGTTTGTACTGTGGGGGAAACCGGAGCACCCGGAGGAAACCAACACCAACACGGGGGGAACATGCAAACTCCACACAGAAACGCCAACTGACCCAGCCGGGACTCGAACCAGCGACCTTCTTGCTGTGAGGCGACAATGCTAACCACTGAGCCACCGTGTCGCCTTTTGAAGAAGGTTGGAAACTGGTAGCCATTGACTTCCATTTAATATTACAGTCAGGGGCGTAGCAACTTTTAGAGCCAGACCATTTAGAAACAGGTAATTAATAATTATATGAACGTAAACTTTTGGATCTCATTCCGCTGTCCCCCCCACTTTTAAAATGTCCGCTACGCCCCTGCTTACAGTGATGAAGTTGTTTACAGCTGTGATTGCCAGACTTTTACTGTTAAAAATATGATAAAAACAGTAATTTTACAGTAACCTACCGTACTTTATTAATTTATGGTGTTAAAATACCAATGTCTTGACTACTTTTGAGTACTAACATCTAACACTAACACATTGTTCCCTTGTTACACATTGTTTTGTTGTAGAAAACACTCTTTCATCTCTCTGACACAGTTTTGCACATATGCACCAGAAACATTCTTACAATCAGCAGGTACGGTGTGAAAACTCCAACATAGGCTCATTCTGAAAACTTAGCCCTATATACATTTCTGGAGATCGCGAATTATGTAGCCAGAAGTACGTATGGCTGCATTTCATCTTTAAAACGAACGCTACGGGGCGGTATGATGCCGTTCCTTTTTCGCGCTTACCAGCTGACCGCTTACCTCTGTGTGGACAGCTTTCCCACTGTTACCAGTTTGTCCAGTGGCTCGCCGCGTACATCGCCGGACTTGAGACGCAAAGAGAAGTTGACCACGATGACGGGGTTCGAGTCCGGCGAAGAACAGTTCCAGAAAGAGGGTAAGACAAAAACAAAAGCCAAAAAATAAAATAAACAAGTAAATAACAGGGTGAGAATGTGGTAAAATCTGAAAACGTAGTAAATATCAGGCGAGGGCTTTTCTTTTTCTGGATTGCTTTTTAAAACTGTCGGTTGGGTTTAGGGAAGTGGGTGGGCGGGTCAATCGGTGCTTTTGAAAACACTATTGGTTGAGTTAAAGGAAGGAGGAGGGTGGGTCAGTCGATTGGTCAGTCAGTCAGTCGACAGCGGCCTCTGGTGGATTTACGCGAGAAGAGCAGGCGCGAATGGAACTCGCGAAAGAAATTTAAGATCTCAAAAACTGTACACAGCGGCCTCTGGTGAATTCGCGAAAACAAAAACTGCAAAAAAACGTAGCTCCTGAGACGTATTTGGCGCTTTCCAGAAATGTATATAGAGGTACGTTTTCAGAATGAGCCTGGGTTGGAAAACTTTAATAACAGACGGCCGCTTCTCACTCAGGGCTGTCTATGCTAATGGGGGAGAGATGGTCATTAGTGGGCGGGGCTTTCCCCCTCTGATGACACGTACAAAGGGAGAATGTCAATCAAAATGTTTCTGCAGACTGTTTTCATCAAGTGTGATTATAAAAAAATATTTAAACTCCTTATAAAGGTATTTTTTTCTTTAAAAAGATCAGATCTTCTTCTCCATGGTCAGAATGGTGGCTCTGGTCATCCAGATCATCCACTGCATGCTCTCAGTCTGAGTGTGAACCCGGAGGAGTTTAAAGCCCAGCTTGAAATACAAAGCCACGGCTGCTTTCTGTGTCGAAGAAGTGGAAAGCATGATCTTTGAGAAGCCGCGCTCCCTGCAGAAGTCTTCAGCAGTCTGAGCCAACTTTACGCCGAGTCCAGTACGACGACACGTGGATGAAACAATCATCCTGTAAAGCTCTCCGTATTTTTCAGCCTCATTTTTACCCTCCACAGCCACCATACCCAAAACCTGAGGCCGGCCTTCAAACTCAGCTTCTGCAACCCAAAAGCAGTTGTCAGGATTTTCGAGGTAGTATGCAGAAATATCCTTCATGTCCGTGTTTAGTCTGGACCGGACATATCCAGCATAAAACTCATAGCAGCAGAAGTAGACCAGGCCTATCCAGGTTCCTCCACACATCAGGGCCAGGACCAGGGAGTGTGTGCTCAGTATGTAAGCGCTGACGTAAATGAAGAGGCTTATGATGATGTGCAGCGGTCGGGTCATAGCGTACATGAATGCGGGATTGATGTGCTCTTCTATTGCCTCCCGGAAAACTGTTTCCACAGCCTCGCGGTCGGAGGGCTGATAGCGGCGGATCACGATGTGCACTGGAGGACAGTGAAGAGCAATTACCAGTGGATAAAGCATATAAAAAATACAGTGCTCAACATAAATAAGTACACCCCATTTTGAAAATCAATATTTTTATCCATTTCTCAGTGAATATAGGTCACATATTTTGGTGCATTTGAACAAAACAGATTTATTAAACAGATATATTTATTAAAATAATATTTAAGTCACTGAACATCTTAGAAATAGAAAGATTATACATTTAAATTAATGCGAAATATGGGGGAAAAAATACAAACTACAAAATTTCACCAAAATGTTATACATTTTTTGTTTCTCTCTTTTTTTTAAAAATATTTTTCCCTAACATAAGTTTGAGTGCACTAGTTTTTGGACCATTATCATTAAGTTATTTTGTTAGATTAGCTCCGGATTTGGCTTCAGTACTGACTAATCTAATGTATATGCACAAATATAATATTGAAAAGCTTCCTATAGAAAATATTAATCTAAATGAGAGATTTGTGAGGGGTGTGCTCATATATGCTGAGCACTGTAATTCAAATACAGATAACAGCTTGAAAATTAATATTAGATCTAATAAATATTAGATCTTCCAGGATTTTAAGAGTTCAATGGTACTGGAGATAAAAATGAAAAGTTGTAAAAATTATTGAGATAAAAAATAAACTTTTTTTAAAATGGTATTTCCATAGCAAAACAAACAAACAAACAAAAAAAACTAAAACTTAGCAAATCAGTCAAAAAAAATGTCCTGGAGTGACTGATATATTTATATTATATATATATATATATATTTTTTTTTTACATACTTTTTTTCTATATCACTATATAATTTGACTTATTTTTATAGTGCATCAAGGTCACCTAAATCTAAAATATTTACTTGCCAACTGAAAAAAGTTGAAGCTGTATTAGTTTTTTCGGCTGATGTTTCAAGAGTTCCCACTTAGATATGCTTTAGCGTGAATAGCAGGTTTGGCATGCTGGCCCGGGAGAGAACCCTGAGCTCGAAGATAATTGAGCTCAAGGCTCCCGCCCAGTCAAGTAAGCATATAAAGGGGTTCGAGATCAGGTAGGTCTCGAGAGCTCCCCTTAGAAAAGAGAGGAAAAAAGGTGGAGATGGGGTGGAAGGGGGGATTCTTCCGAAATGAAGATAGATCGGTAGAGGAAATCGGTTTATTTATTGTGAGCTTGAATCGATCTGATTGGATTAATACTGATTACCTATGAGTAACCAGTCGTGCTCAATCATATCACGTGCTCCTCTCGAAATTAGTTTGTGAAACTTAACTAAATTTAACTCAAGAGACAAAAATGGTTTTATGGTATTTGTTTTAACTTTAATAACCCTAATAAACATACTGATAGTAACAATACAATTAAATAAACATTCTTTTTAAATTACCTTGTAAAAACGTTAGACTATTTTGTTATTATTTTCAAAAACCCAGGGATTCTCCAAGTTGAATCAGTGTCATCTCAAGAGATTTCTGGTGTTCAAGAACACTAATTTATTTGTTGTATTTTAAACCATCCATTCTGGTCAACTATCATAGGCAGATTCACAGAGGTAAACATAAGGTACATTTATACATAATAACTAACATGAAATTATGTTAAAACATATGTTAGGTAAGGTTAACATAAAATAATGGGTTATGTAAACCTAAGCAAACGTACACTTGAATTGTGTGGACTCTGTCTGAGATGTATTATATTTTTCAACACATCTTTGATAATTTTTTATCTGAACTTCTGAAGAAAATAAGGGACATCCATCGGTTTCCGTCCATGCAAATCCCGCGAAAAATTAGCTTAAACACCTGAGGAAACACCAATTAAGGATAAGAAGGCAGAGTCGAAACTATAAGCGCAAAGCTCATTGGTTATTATATATTTTATAAACGCGTCATCAACGTATTACACGGTTAGGACTTAACAACAAAAGTCGAAATTACATGTTATCCGTTTTGGTTATTTTGAAATTATACACTATCACATTGTTTATGATGAATATCAAAATAGTAACTTAAAAAGAGACCATTTCAAACGACATACTAAACACACACCTAACCTTAAAGTCTCACGGATTTTAAAATGAACAACGTTAACCAGCAAACGTTAATTAACATGCATAGATTATATTTTCCCCTTCAGAACTCCATGTGGTGACAAATAAGTGGAGTCAACTACTACTAAGTCTGTCAAAAACAACATATAATTTAATATTGAACAATATGACAACAATGGGCGAGTAATCTTTAAGGGAATTTTCATTTTTGGGACAACAATGGAAACACAATGAAAATGTTTGTTTACATAATAATGCAGTTGTGATAGACAGACAGACAGACAGACAGACAGATAGATAGATAGATAGATAGATAGATAAATTGACAGACAGACAAATGGATGGACGGATAGACAGGTACATAGACAGACGGACGGACAGATAGACAGGAAGATAAATAGACAGACACAGATATATAGAGGAACGGACGGACAGACAGAGATAGATAGACAGATAAATAGACAGACAGACAGACAGACAGACAGACAGACAGATAGATAGATAGATAGATAGATAGATAGATAGATAGATAGATAGATAGATAGATAGATAGATAGATAGATAGATAAATTGACAAATTGATGGACGGATAGACAGGTACATAGACAGACGGACGGACAGATAGACAGGAAGATAAATAGACAGACACAGATATATAGACGGACGGACGGACAGACAGACAGATAAATAAACAGACAGACAGACAGACAGACAGACAGACAGACAGACAGACAGACAGATAGATAGATAGATAGATAGATAGATAGATAGATAGATAGATAGA
>CAIGQV010019356.1:698431-713777 GCA_903798115.1 Danio jaintianensis
ATAGATAGATAGATAGATAGATAGATAGATAGATAGATAGATAGATAACTTACTCTTTAATTCAGTTATTATCCTTTATCCAGCGTGTGGTCTGTTCGTGTCTGACTGAACTGCACTCGGTCACATGATGCGGCTGTGAGAAATATAAGTTACACTATCAGCAGTTGTGTCAGTTCAAAGTTCACAGATGTTTCCGTCAGATCTAGTTTACTATTATTTACCCTCGAGTTCCTAAACGTGCAAAGAAACAGCCTGAACACGGTGGAAGATATGAGGAACTTCCTGCATTCACTCCTCTGTTTTTACTGAGGAGGTTCAGTCGCTCTGAGCTGCTGTTATCGCCACCTAGTGTTTACAGTCTGATCTGCTGAGTTTAAAACAGTTTGAAAAAGTATAGATAGATAGATAGATAGATAGATAGATGGATGGATGGATGGATGGATGGATGGATAGATTTTGGGTTTCTTTTTTCTGTTAAACACAAAAGAAGATATTTTGAAGAAAGCTCAACACCTGTGATTGACTTCCATAGTAGTAATTGCTTGTCCTAATATGGAGGTCAATGGTTGCAAGTTTCCAGCATTCTTTGAAATATCTTTTTTCTTTCTATTCATCACTTAAGGGGTGAGTAAATAATGACAGTATTTTCATTTTTGGATGAACTATCCCTTTAAATCAATTGAACAACAATTTAACATTCATTCATTTTCCTTCAGCTTAGTCCCTTTATTCACCAGGGGTCAGCACAGCGGAATGAACCGCCAACTTATCCAGCGTATGTTTTACACAGCGGATGCCCTTCCAGCTGCAACCCAGTACTGGGAAACATCCATACACACTCATCCACACACATACACTACGGCCAATTTAGTTTATTCAATTTACCTATAGCGCATGTGTTTGGACTGTGGAGGAAACCCACGTCAGCACGGGGAGAACATGCAAACTCCACACAGAAATGCCAACTGACCCATTCGGGACTGGAACCAGTGACCTTCTTGCTGTAAGGCGACAGTGCTAACCACTGAGCCACCATGTTGCCAACAATTTAGAATTTTTTTACATTGTAGCAATTCCTTAATTAACAATAACCCTTAAATGTCTTTAAAATGAATCCCAAACCATTATTTATTTTACTCAGTGTGTGCATTTAATGATTTTACAGCTCAATCAATGTTTGTGATTGATGGATCGGTCGCGGGCTTTAGGACCCGGATGCGCAGTGAGTCTCAGACACCGGTTGATGATCCGCTCGCGACTCATTCAATGCCTTTTATCAAAGAACAATAAAACGCACGTCTCAACCGGGCACGTTACACACGTTTACGCTGTTTTATTAACAAAACACACTCTTCTCGCAGATCTCCGGCGCACATCTGCATCATCACCGGCGGCGGATTCCAGTGAAGAGCGCAGCCGCGTTCATTCATTCCCCGTCAGTCCGTCCGGTTGAGGCCACCGTCGGCAGCATGAGCCAGAGGTTTACCGTGACTGCCGGTGACATGCAGGGAGAAGTCAACCAGCTGTTCGAGGGCGATGAGGAGACACCGAGCACTGCTGCTGCTGCTGGGGGATCCGGGAAAGGTGAGAGATATACCTACTGTATACCTATGATGATGCTCGGACACCTGTGAAGATGAACTCATCCAACTGCTGGGAATGTGACACTGACATATTAATATTCAACACGCCACCCTCAAGTGTGAATAAATGACTCACAGACCATTTTCACCTCTGTTTTATGCTGCAGAAGCATATTAGTTATATTTTATTGAAGATATCTATCTATCTATCTATCTATCTATCTATCTATCTATCTATCTATCTATCTATCTATCTATCTATCTATCTATCTATCTATCTATCTGATTTTGCATTGAAATTTTTTATTTGATGTAAGCATCAAGTGTGAATAAATTACTCGCAGACGATTTTTTACCTCATTCTATTATATTGGTCATATATTATCTGTTCTATGTTGTAGAAGGAGATAATTAGAAGGATATAAGTTATATGTAGAAGGATATATAAGTATTTATTTTTATGTAAATTATAGATTAAAAGTCAATATTTAAATGATAAACTTTTATTTTGATTCTAAACTTAATTATAACGTTTATAATATAAACTTCATTCATTCATTTTCTTTTCGGCTTAGTCCCTTTATTAATCTGGGGTCGCCACAGCGGGATGAACCGCCAACTTATCCAGCATATGTTTTACGCAACGGATGCCCTTCCAGCCGCAACCCATCACTGGGAAACATTCATTCACACACATACACTACGGACAATTTTAGCTTACCCAATTCACCTATACCGCATGTCTTTGGACTTGTGGGGGAAACCGGAGCACCCGGAGGAAACCCACGCGAACACGGGGAGAACATGCAAACTCCACACAGAAATGCCAACTGACCCAGCCGAGGCTCGAACCAGCGACCTTCTTGCTGTGAGGCGAACGTGCTACCCACTGCGCCACCGCGTCGCCTAATATAAACTTAATGTACTTAATATAAACTAGTATAAAACCTGATCAAAAACTGGTAAAATCTAAATCATTAAATGCAACTAAATACATTTTTTTTTACAATTGTGTACATTATATTTTGTCAAGTGCATATCAAGATAAATCATAGATTAAATATATTAATATTGTCTTATCACAATGAATAAAAATTAAGAATTTCATATTACAAAGCATAGTTAACAAAGCTACTGTATGTAAAATGTAAAATCTCATGAGAGTATACATTTGCATCAACACGCACACGCACACACACGCACACACGTTACTTTCTTATTATTTTCAGTGCATATCAATATATGCAAATTACAATTATCATATTCAACATACTGATCCATATTTCATAAGCTATCAGTAAGATCCATATAAGCATCGTCTCAATATTAAAGTATCATATTTGATATCAGATTACTACTTTTTTCTCATTTAGTATTATTGGTCTATGCATTTTAATTAAACATCCAATGCTTATCAGTATAGTTATAATGGACTACACTATTGTCTTGACTAAACTCTATTACATATTGCATAAAACCCGTGCAATACATTGATTATATTTGCATTTATTAAGGCTGAGAAAACCCATGTGGCACCAAACTACAAGGTTTTATCTTTCTGCAGCACACTAAAGCATTTTGTATGTACAGTTCAAGTGTATGTTTGCCTTCCCAAATCTCAAGATGGCACATATTTGGTTCAGATTGTGCGAACTTTAGAGATGTGATCCTTCATCTGAGAAAAGAGAATCTGCTTTTTTTTTCTTCATCTCTTTGCTAGTATTGACTTGAGCATAATAATGAGGGCATTTTTGTGTATAATGTTAAATATAATGCAGCATGACGATGCATGTACTGTAGATGTGTGTTTCACAGCACTCAGCAGCTTGTAGAAATGGTTAGCCTGTCCTGCCATGTCTGCAAGCCTTAAGTGGCCACGGTTGTCTTCACATAATGGCACTTCTGACAGTCTATTATACTTTATGAAGCCTTTAAATATTTAACAAGGCCAAATGTGTTTTAGGCACACTATGCCGTATGACGTACAGAAAGTCTATTAAACCGAACTCGTTTTTATTCAGCTGCAGTCATTAGTCTCTCGATTTCTTTTTTTTTTTTTCTGTGGTGAGTTTAGCCAATTTTTGCTTTGGGGTATTGCTGCAATTCTGCTGAATATTGATTATGTAATTAGATGGAGCTTCTCTCGGGGGATTGAGAACTGCAACTCAACAATCTGGCGTAAATATTACAAGAAGCAATGTTGGTGTAATTAAGTTACAAAGTAAGTTACTGTGATTAGATCACTTTTCTAAAAACAAGAAGCAAAATAAGGGATTACTGTTAATTTTTAGGTCATTTAATTGCAGTTGCTAATTATTTACTTGTCTTCAATACTGTGAATTCAACACTTCTGCATAAATCATTTCAGAGAAGCGGAGTAATTGCATTTTTTTGTTATGAAAATATACAAACAATGTTGGGTGTAATTAAGTTTCAAAGTAAGTTACTGTGATTAGATCACTTTTCTAAAAACAAGAAGCAAAATAAGGGATTACTGTTCGTTTTTAGGTCATTTAATTACAGCTGTTTATTACTTACTTGTCTTAAACACTGAATTCAACACTTCTGTATAAATCATTTCAGAGAAGTAATTGCATTTTTTTGTTATGAAAATATATTTAGCAGAATAGCAAACGAAGAAGATAACTAAAGAAGCTTACATTTATCAAGAAAATTGCAGATTCATAATAATCAAAGATAATAAAATAAGACATTATATGAGCAATATCACACGAGTAGCAGTGAGATATGGCTGTATATCAGCACTGGTGGGAGGCGTTGGCCTTAGCGTCCCACCAGTGCTGATATACAGCCATATCTCACTGCTACGAGTGTGATATTGCGTTTATACAACAGTTCGACGGCACAATCGTGTGTATATATAAAAAAAAAATCTAACACGGAGAGTCTAAAAACCCTTTTGTATTAGGAACTACTTTCTTCCACCATTCATTCACATCTGCAGCGGACGTCAGAACAGCAGAAGCCGTTACTAATTCACCAACGTCACTTTAGAGGTAGTGTTTGAATGATTCTCTATCTAAAGTTTAGACAAAACAGGTGATTTTGCTGACATTTTAAGATTATAAGACTGAACGTGACATGAAATGCCATCAGTCTACAGAGATATCTCCTTACAGTATTACAGTCTATTACAGTCTACAGTATTTCTCTGTTGCAATCGGGATATCACAACAATTAACCCCGAAAAAAGCAGCGCAATCATTTCTTCTTTCTTTCTGCCAACACAACACACATTCCTGATATGCGAGTCCCATCTCACACTTAATACACTACAGTTATATGGTATAAATACAGCACTACAACATACAAAAGAGAGAGATCGACTTAGAATATCACTTACCAGTTTAATAATGACTTGATCAGCTGTAGTTAGAAATTATGCTGTTTTAATCTTCTAAGGGCTTATTATGCGGTCCTGTCGCCATCTTGTGGATAGACAACGTCAACCGTCTTTGGTCTGCTCTGTATGGCAGGCTAATGGCCGCCGACGCGCTGCCTCTCAGAAATTATAAATATTTTAAAATAGGCACTATCCTTATAAATAAACTGCATAGTTGCAATCTAAACAACTACATTCTCCACTAAAAAAGCCTCAAAAGTACATTATGTTGCCCAACAGCTGCAATATTTGTCAAACTGTAGAGTGTCCTCAGCTTGTCGCCGTATGTGGGCGGAGTAATACACAAGGGTGAAGGGTGAAGAGGCGGGTCGAGTGCTATAGGTGAATTGAATAAACTAAATTGGCCGTAGTGTGTGTGTGTGCATGTGAGAGTGTATAGATGTTTCCCAGTACTGGGTTGCAGCTGGAAGGGCATCCGCTGTGTAAAACATATGCTGGATAAGTTGGTGGTTCATTCCGCTGTGGTGACTCCAGATGAATAAAGGGACTAAGCCGAAGGAAAATGAATGAATGAATGAATGAATGAATGAATGAATTAATTAATTAATTATATATATAAATATATATCTTTTGTATATTTTTGTATTTTATGTACAGTATGTGTATTTATACATATACATAAATATGCACAGTACACCTGTATATATTACCCAGCTAACCATTTCCTGTAGACTCTACAGTAACTTACTGGCATCAGTTTGCCAGTAACTTACTGTAAATCAATTACAGCAAAAATACTGTATTTGTAATATGTGCATTTACAGCGCAAATTATCTTGCTGTGTATGTATTTACAGCATTGTATATCTTTACTGTAAAATATACAGTAATTTTCACAATGCAACTTTGAAATACAGTATCATACTCCATAACTGTCCTACAGTAAAATTCAGTTCATATTACAGTTAAATACTGTGTAATTTACCAAAGTCGTTAACAGTGATGTAAATACAAACTATTATCGTGGATGTTGGATGTTATCTCGCAATTAATCGTTTGACAGCACTACAAAAAAAGTACAGAGTACAGAGTAATTCTGTTTGTTACTAAAAAATGTAATCAAAATTACTGCAGTAATCAAAATTACTGCAGTTATTTTGGTGTCACTGAAATACTTTGGATTAAAAGTTTGAGTTGTATTTTGATTTCATTTATCTTTATTCATTCATTCATTTTCCTTCGGCTTAGTCCCTTTATTCATCAGGGGTCGCCACAGCGGAATGAACCGCCAACTGTTTTACACAGCGGATGCCCTTCCAGCTGCAACCCAGTACTGGGAAACATCCATACACACTCATTCACACACACACTAGGCCAATTTAGTTCATTCAATTCACCTATAATGTAATGTAATGTAATGTGTGTATTTATATAGCGCATTTATCACAATCATGAGGGGGGTCTCTCCACACCACCACCAGTGTGCAGCATCCACTTGGATGATGCGACGGCAGCCACAGGACAACGGCGCCTATAGCGCATGTGTTTGGACTATGCTGTAGGTGAATTGGGTAAGCTAAATTGTCCATAGTGTATGTGTGCATGTCCTACTCCAGGTTGGGGGTTTAGCATTGGACTAACAACCCACCTCATAAAAACTAGATGTTACAAAACACCAATGTGGTGCGGCTAAAATATCAACTTCGATATAAATGGCTCTGGGAGTAAGTATCATGGAAGATGATGCTGACATAAAATGCCAGCAAAATCAATCCCACATGGCACGCTCTATGAAAATGAGTCTAATCATTTATATTTCATTCACAAAGTTCATTTATTATTTATATATGGTATATAATTTTACATTTGTTTTATTTTAGTGCATATACTTGAATGAAGTATCACTGGACATGAGGAACTGGACTGGACATTGAGTGGCTCCTGTAACCAACATTGTGAAACATTCGGTCACTTATGTTGAAACGTTTGGTTAAGTTCCTCTATTAGACATTGTAAGAATGGAGCTTCACATCTCTTCACTAACAAACATTAATATTCTGAATATTAGTCCGACAGTGTCTAATAGGTGTAGTGTGACCAAGTAGATGCGCACCTGTAGTCACGGTATACAGCCTTGGATCTCTCGTCTCCGGATCAAGTCGCCACAACGTTTCCATGACAACTGCATCCTCTTCCAGCCGTGATTGGTGTGCGTGGAGAGAGTGCTGAATGTGAAGGGTTGAAATGATAATAGTAAAACCACAATGACTGCTCTCACCATTCAAACACTGTCAAACAATAGCACGGCTCTATTACCTCCTGTGTCCCTTAAAGAAGCATGCAATGAATGAAACACAAAGGCAGTGTCAGTGGCATGCATAAACAGCAACAGCAAAGAAAGTTTTGATTTCGTAGTCCGTGCATGCACTTCATGTGTACATTGGTGCATTGCATGGAAATGAAGCATTTGTTGGAATTTTTCATGCTATTTCTGATGTTGTTTGTATTGGTCTTATGGGGCTGTGAGATGCTGTCTAAGTTTGTCTGACCTTGAAGGTCTCCAGACAGTCTGCAAGATTCAACCCAGCTCTACATGCTGTATAAAGCTAATAGGATGATTAAGATGTCCTGGATTCTGTCTTTAAATAATTCAGCATCTGATTCAATGTGACCCTCTCATAGTGGAGTAGTGGCTTCCTTTTACTGCTAGGCCATACATTCTAATAATAGTAGATGGGGAAAAAAAGTGTAATTTTGTAAAAAAATAAAGTAATCCCAAAAATCCGTAATAAACTATGAATAAATATGTAAATTAAATAAGGTTATTGTAAAGCATCTTCTTAATGAATGCATTGATCAAATAACATATTTTCTTTTTTTAGTTTTAAGCTTTTTTTTTTAAATTTACAATTCAGTTGATGAGTTTCATGGAAATAGTAGCAAATCTTTACTCATTATGGGTCAAATTGACCTACATATGTATTAATGCCAAATTAAATGGTTTTATTATTATGATTATTATGATTATTATTTATTGTTATTATTGTTATTTTGTTGTTATTATTATTATTATTATTATTATTGTTATTATTGTTATTTATTATAATTATTATAATAATAATTATTATTATTGGTATTAATACTACTACTACTACTACTACTAATAATAATAATAATAATAATCATTTGTTGTTGTTGTTGGTATTATTATTATTATTATTATTATTATTATTATTATTATTGTTATTGGTGTTGTTGTTGTTGTTGTTGTTATTATTATTATTATTATTATTATTATTATCATTATTATTATTAGTAGTATTAGTAGTAGTATTAACATCAACAAAACTAAATAAATAAATAGAAAATGTATAAATAATAAAACTAATAATAATAATACAAACATCATAATCATTTGTTGTTGTTATTGGTATTATTGTTGTTATTGTTGTTGTTGTTGTTATCATTATTATCATTATTATTATTATTATTATTATTATTATTATTAGTTGCATTATTTAGACTTGTATTTATTTATGCATTTCTTTGTTTAATTTTTTGCTTAATAAAATAATAATTTCTTGAAATATTTGAAAGCAACAAAAAAAAAAGCAAGCTGAAGTTTCAAATTGGTGTTTGAAACTTCTATGTTTCCATATTTCGTTTCATGTAAAGAATCTCCATTGAGTTCATTATTCCCTGTATTGGCAGTAACCAAAATATGCTTCTCTCCTAATGAGGGTTAATTGCTAAAGTGTAAAAATGCTTGCTGTAAGGGATTCTGGATACTTACTAGAGCATTGTTAGGTGCTGTCTTGGGTAACTGCTAGAGAGTTTGCAACAGTATATGGCTGCTGTTTAATCATCCACCATGTGAACTGGTCACTTATGAAGTAATAGAACATCTCTCCTTAACATGCCATGTTATACAGTTTATGACTAGCACAAATGTGTGGTTGAATTACACTACATGACTAATTACACACGTGTCTAGCAGGCAGCCAGAAATAGTATTCAGAGTGCCAAAAATACAGTATTTTGTCAGGCAGTTATTGCTATGTTTGTCACAGTCTACACACCAGACAGAATTGACAGACAGACTGTTTTTAACCACGTCAATAATAACTCAGTACATCTTCTGCTAGTGTGTGTCCTGCATCACAGACGTGCAGTGTGGGAGGTTTGGCTGATCTGTAGTCAGCTTCTACTGGAATTCTCCATGACTGTGAATTTAGTGATCATTTACAGAAAGACAAAGAGTGCTCCATTGTCAAGAGCGTCCCACATACGACGTTCAGAAAAAGTGTTTGGGAAGGATTGTTCACTTTGTACCATCAGGCTTCTTACATCTTTTCCAAAGTCAAATTTAAGCAGGTGCATATTCACTTTACAAGATGTAAAAGAAGTCTCTGAAGTCCCTAGAGTGTGAATGTGAAGTGTCAGCTCAAAATAGCACACAGATAATGTTTTAAAACTTTTTGAAACGGCCCCCTTTAGGCTTTGATCCTAATTGTGGCGTTTTGGTGACTGTCGCTTTAAATTTAAATGAGATTGTGCTCTTTTAAAAAGAGGGCGGAGCTACAAATGCCTATGTGTCAGCGTAGTGGCGTAGTAGATTCACTATCGTCCTATGCTAATGGGGGAGAGTGGGCGGGGCTTTCCTCCTCTGACACATACAAAGGGAGAATGTCAATCAAAGTGTTTCTGCAGACTGTTTTTATCAAGTGTGATTTATAAAAAAATATAATTAATTAATTTTTACCATTAGAAACTGGATGGACGGATGGATGGATGGATGGATTTATGCAGATTTTGAACTTACATTTTGCAAATAATATATAAAAAAAAAGAATAACAAATAAACTATCTCTGACTTGTTTGAGTGCAAAACATCCTACTGATTCGTCCCAGGTTTTCTTTTTAATCAAGTTCTTAAGTTTGTTAAATCAATGTAATCCAAATGTGTGTGTGTGTATATAAGGGTGTAAGTTTGGCTTGAGAAGTCGGGGGGACACAAGATGGAGAAAAATATTTTAGATTTAAATCCCCTTTTTTTGCATTTACATACATTTATTATGCCGAAAATAAATCTGGGAAATAATTAGACTGCTAAACTTTATTTTCAAACTAACCTAAAAATGCTTTAAAAATAAACTGAATAAGACAAAAACTTTATGAAGGATTTTTTTTAATATCAATTGCAAATAGGCTGCAGCAAACTAAATATAGACTAATATTTGAAAATGATCATTACATTACATTTAATAATTTTCTTTCATGCATGAACCACCTTTAGGCAAGGCAAGTTTATTTATATAGCACATTTCATACACAATGGTAATTCAAAGTGCTTTACATAAACCAGAATAAAACAAACTCGAAAATAAAAACAATTAAAATAATAAAAATGATTAAAAACCGATTGAAATGTGTTAAAACCGGTTTTAAAGGAATGAAAAACAAAAGAAAGACCTAATAATGCGACCTGTCGGACGTAGCACAGTGCTCATTCAGTAAAGGCACATAAACAGATGTGTTAAGTCTTGATTTGAATGTACCTAATGTTGGAGTGTAACGAAAAACAAAGCGTATGGTAACTCTTGACTCTTTTTTCATCCATGTTGACATTAAAGTCATCCGCTGCTTGGCATTTCATCATTTATGATCATTTCATTAGTACTTTCACTTTATCGTTTTCCATCTCCAGTGGAAATTACACCCATGTACATTTATATTATTGCTGTTCCAACCTCAACTATCTGCTCCTTTTCTCCATTATAACCCAAAACCCCAGCAGCCCGAGCAGTTTCTATTGTTTTAGCTGATATTGTGTTTGTCTCCATTGTTGTCATTGGCTGCTCCGTCTGCTTTAATTTGCATAATGCATCTGAGTCAATTGCTGTCCAAATACGGCAGGGACCATTAGCCTATTGGGATATGTAGATTGTTTAGCTCTCAATGAGCAGTCCATCCTTTTGTTCATAATGGCACACGGAGCTGTTTGTTTCGATTCAATTGGCTGCTGGTGAGACAGATGTGGAAGCGGTCTCGCTATTTTAGCATAATGGCGGTCTGGTGGTGCAGGTTTGCTGTCTATTAGTCTATTGTTTGTCTGTCGGTGTACACAATCAGACCCACCAGCTGCTGTCAGGTAATAGTGTGTTGATCATGAGCTCAGTGACAGTGGCTGAATGTCTATTACCGTTGTCTTCTGTATCTGATTTAGGGATGCACAATGAACTCTTTTCACATTTCTGGGTTTCTCAGTAGCAGAAGTTGTCATAGTTGGATAAACTTGGAGCGCAGTGAATGGGAGAGTACAACAAATTATGTTTTTACAATCCTATTTGCTGAAATAATCAAAGAAAAACTCCATGATGGTGTTGTTGTTGTTATTATTATTATTATTATTATTATTATTATTATTATTATTCATTCATTCATTTTCTTTTTGGCTTAGTCCCTTTATTAATCAGGGGTCGCCACAGCAGAATGAACCGCCAACTTATCCAGCATATTTTTTACGCAGCGGATGCCCTTCCAGCCGCAACCCATCACTGGGAAACACCCATACACTCCTGCATTCACATACACTACGGCCAATTTAGCTTATTCAATTCACCTATAGCGCATGTCTTTGGACTTGTGGGGGAAACCGGAGCACCCGGAGGAAACTCACGCCAACACAGGGAGAACATGCAAACTCCACACAGAAACGCCAACTGACCGGAGCCGGGGCTCGAACCAGTGACCTTCTTGCTATGAGGCGATCATGCTACCCACTGCGCCACCGTGACACTATTATTATTATTATTATTATTATTAGTTGTATTTATACTTTTTGTAATTGTTTATTAATAAATAAATAAACAAACGTATTTATTAATTTAATAATTTTTATAATTGTATTATTATTATTATTATTATTATTATTATTGTTATGAATATATTTTGTTGTTGTTGTTGTTATTGGTATTATTATTTATACATTTTATTTGTTGTTGATGTTTTTTGTTTTGTTGTTGTTTATTGGTATTTATTATTTTTATTATTATTATTATTATTATTATTATTATTATTATTATTAGTTTTATTATTTATACATTTTGTATTTTATTTGTTGTTGTTGTTGTTGTTGTTGTTGTTTTTGTTATTATACGTTGTTGGTATTATATGTTACTACTATATCATCCGGAGCACCCGGAGGAAACCCACGCCAACATGGGGAGAACATGCAAACTCCACACAGAAATGCCATCTGGCCCAGCTGGGACTCGACCTTCTTCCTGTGAGGTGACAGTGCTAACCACTGAGCCACCGTGTCACCCCTTGTTTGGTTGTAACTTCAGTATTTACACCCAGTGGCCACTTTATTGGGTACAGCTTTTATCAGGTTGGACTGCCTTCATTTTTCATGACTTCTATACAGTTGAAGTCAAAATTATTATCTCCTGTGAATTTTTAAAATCATTTTCAAATATTTCAAACGTTTAACAGAGCAAGGACATTTTTGACAGTATTTCTTATAATATTTTTTCTTCTGGTGAAAATGATATTTGTCTTAGTTTGGCTAAAAGTAAAAGCAGTTTTTACTTTTTTTTTTTTTTTTCTTAAGGTCATTTTTAAGGTCAAAATTATTAGCCCCCTTAAAGCGATAGCTCACCGAAAGTGGATTGAACATAAAAGAATTAAGCTGTCCCAACAACAACCTCAAGAAATATGTTGTTTCAGCTCATTTTATATAAGTAGTTGCAGTTTTGTTGTAGTAAGTAGTTTTAAATAAGCAGTGTTGGGCACGTTCCTTTTTAAAATAGTAATTGGTTTTAGTTACTGGTTACTTCTGACAAATAGTAACTGAGTTACATAATTAATTCTAAAAGTAACTAATTACCATGGAAAGTAACTATTGCGTTACTTTAAAAAATCGAAATAAATATAAAACATTGTACACTAACTTACACTCTTTTAATGTTGTTGTGGGACAATGTGAGAGACAACCATCAACCTCTTATGAATATTACCATTACTATAGTTGCACAATAAATCACAATATATGGTTTAGAACTTATAGATATTAGGTATCATTTAGTTTAATTCTGTGTGAGTAATAAGTGTTTGTGGTGGAGAAAAATGAAGTTTAATTTGCTTTGACGTCTTGGTTTTGTCTCCTCCTTTGGTAGCAGAGCTCACGTTCTCATCTGTATAGCCACTAATTTTGTGGCGGCATGTGACGACGTGAGGTGCTTCATTAGATTAGAATTACTTGTCACCGATGCAGAGAGACTCTTTTTTTTTTTTTCCTTGGCATAAGTTTCACGATATATAAACATTCTTGCCTTTCACCTCAACGTAGGAAAAGTAGTGCTTATATTTCCAGTTTGCAAACACTACCTTTGAACTTGTTGGATTTGCCATCATTCTGACTCCTGGTCATTGGTGTGTGCAAAGACTGTGCTTGTGTGAACACCCGCCCTACTCTGCCTCTGATTGGCAAACGATGTAAATGTAATCTATCTAAGCCAATCATCATGTTCTGTTACACCACATTCACAGACACACCAATCATCATCACTGGTTGTCCCGCCGCAGCCCAAACACACACACCCCAGAAAGAGAGGTCCTATAGCTGAGAGAGACGCTGCTCGCATGAAGACCACTTCAGTGTTCTCAATTATAGTAACACGCATTTTATTGTCAATAACGGTAACGCCGTTAGTAACCCCATTTATTTATAGCGCCGTTATTCCCATCACTGTATATAAGTAGTTTGAACAAACAGCAAACATCATTTTTTAAGTGTATGGCTGATTACATATTTGCATTGATGAGCAGTTCAACAGATGTACCTTGTACAGTGAGTGTGTGTGTTCATTCATTCATTCATTTTCTTTTCGGCTTAGTCCCTTTATTAATCAGGGGTCGCCACAGCGGAATGAACAGGCAACTTATCCAGCATATGTTTTACACAGCGGATGCACTTCCAGCCGCAACCCATCACTGGGAAACATCCATACACTCTTGCATTCACACACATACATACACTATGGACAATTTTGCTTACCCAATTTACCTTTAGCGTATGTCTTTGGACTTGTGGGGGAAACCCACATCAACACGGGGAGAACATGCAAACTCCACACCGAAATGGCAACTGACCCAGCCGAGGCTCGAACCAGCGACCTTCTTGCTGTGAGGCGACAGCGCTACCCACTGCGCCACCACGTCACCCAGTGTGTGTGTTATGTAAAATAAAACACATTTGCTTCTTTATTGTCCCTCAAGGGCGTCATGGTGGCGCAGTGGGTAGCACAATCACCTCACAGCAAGAAGGTTGCAGATTCGAGCCCCTGGCTGGGTCAGTTGGCATTTCTGTGTGGAGTTTGAATGTTCTCCCAGTGTTCGTGTGGGTTTCCTCCGGGTGCTCCGGTTTCCCCCACAAGCCCAAAGACATGCGGTATAGGTGAATTGAATAAGCTAAATTGGCTGTAGTGTATGTGTGTGAATGCAAGAGTGTATGGGTGTTTCCCAGTGATGGGTGGCAGCTGGAAGGGCATCCGCTGTGTAAAACATATGCTGGATAAGTTGCCCGTTCATTCCGCTGTGGCGACCCCAGATTAATAAAAGGACTAAGCCAAAAAGAAAATGAATGAATGAATTTTCCCTCAATCTCAGCTCTAACCTAATGTCTGGTTTTTTTTTTTTTCAAGGATTATGTTATGATTTGATCATTTTTGTTTTTGAATTCAAGTCATGAAATAATGACCGAATTACCCTTTTCCTGAAAGGACAATTCAAGTGAATTGGATTATATCTACCATTACGCACATGTACAAACACACAGACGGGGGTTTTGGTCTTCATGTGAATGATACACAGTCCGGTGGATATTGATATTGCTGTCAGATCACCCATCTGTGCTGTAATGTCATTAAATTACTGCATTACTTCACATTGATTTTAATCTCGTCTGGTCTTGGGATGAATGTTGCTTATCAACATCAGCGACGGCACAATATCTGGTTAATGATAAATATACCTGCAGTGCAAAGCGCTAGAGATCAGTTTAAAAAGAGATGCAATTACATCACTGCACCACTAGATTGCACACCAGTAATAAAGTTAACATAATTTCTCATGGACGCCTGCTACTTGACTTGGGTGTATTTATTAAAGATTTCTGGGTTAAAATTGGTACCCATAACCCCTTGTGTTTAATTGGTTAACTTTTAGTTGTAGAAAAATGAAGCTGGCTCTGAAGTAACCGTATATTTAGATTAAAAATTAAAGGAATTTCTATGATTATGATTTTCATTATTTTTTCATTTTGAAAGTAAGCACACCCACAAATTCTCGTTATTATTATTATTATTATTATTATTATTATTATTATTATTATTATT
>CAIGQV010019356.1:720311-749010 GCA_903798115.1 Danio jaintianensis
CACACACACACACACACACACACACACACACACACACACACACACACACACACACACACACACACACACACAATGCTCAAGGAAAAACACTCACATCAACATCAGCTTAATAGCTTAATGTCACAGTCAGATGCCCTCCTTCCAGGGTCCCACATTAACTTTTTGACTTTCCTTCCAGTGACTGGTGAATTGAGAATATTTACTGGCTACAAAACTGTATTTTGCATTGTGTCAATGTCATACTTGTTCTTATGACAAAGGAGGTGCTTTACTGTTGTTCTCTAGAGTATTTGAGGCTAGAACACAGGATTTCTATTAAAAAAATGAGAGCTAGTCTCAGGATGAAATACAGGGTTTAGGTTAGGGTTGTGTGATATTGAAGAAAATGTGATATACTGTACGAAATCATGCTAAATAATTAGATGTTTAATATGATATGATATATTTTTTTTAAATGTTAGAACCAAACTGTTTCATAATTCATATTATTTCAGGGAGTTTCTTTCTTCTGTTTGACACAAAAGAAGATGTTTTGAAGTAAGCTGGTAACCATTGACTTCCATAGTATTTGTTTTCCTACTATGGAAGTCAATGGTTACAGGTTTTCAGTTTTCTTCAAATTATCTTCTTTTTGTGTCCAACAGAAGAAAGAAACTCATAAAGGTTTGAAACCACTTGAGGGTGAGTATATCGCGAGCAAATTAAAATTTTTGGGTGAACTATCCCATTAAACTTGTATTTTTTGGTATTTCTTTACTTGAAGGGGTGTTCATGAGACTGTCATGAAACCTTTATAATCATGACAAGACATGCCATGAATGTGAATGAGATTTTATGCATTATTATGACTACTGTCATTGTGTCTTTTGCTCAGTTATGTCGTTTTAAATGCAAAGATGACATTGTTTATGACAACTTGACATAAACAAATAGATCCCAACTGTTCTTTATCTTTGTCATGACAACTAAGACAACAAAACTTGTAATAAATCATAACATAACTTGAAATTTTTCTGATCACGTTTTCAGTGGAACAAACTATATTTGTCATTAAAATGTCTCATTAAAAGTGTCATTACTGTGTCAAATCATTTTTAACAGCGTCATTAATATTTAAAGACATTTTAATGACAGTACCATTGTAGTTGATATCAAAAATAATATTAATGACGCTGTTATAAAATTCATGACACATTAATAAACATGATTGTCATGAAGCCATTATGACAGATTTATAACAAGTTTTGTTGCCTTGGTAATGTCAAGTTGTCATGATGAAGACAAAAATAGGTTTTAATGTATTTGTTTATGTCAAGTTGTCATAACAAACAATGTCATCTTTGCATTTAAAATGTCATAACTGAGCGAATGTGTCATGTCATGATTATAAATGTTTCATAACTGTCTTATTGATCAGTGTTGGGGAAAGGTACTTTTCAAAGTAATGCATTACAATATTAAGTTATACCCCAAAAAAGTAACTAGTTGCGTTACATAGTTACTTTTCATGGTAAGTAATGCCTTACGTTACTTTTGCGTTACTTTTGCGTTACTTTTCCTTACCTTTGCTGAGGCTTGATCTCTTTCAGAACCTGCAGGTTTTTTTAATTACTTTTTTTAATTGAAGAGCTCTGCAATTAACAACACACTGTATAACCTACACAACACAGGCTCATTGTGGATACATACCCCTGTCTACATTTCTGGAGAGCACGAATTATGTAACCAGAGGTACGTCTGGCTGCATTTCATCTTTAAAAATAACCTTTTGGGCAGTATGATGCCGCCGATGGCTTCTGTTCCTTTTCGCGCTACAAGCCGACCGCTTATTCCATGTGGACTGCTTTTACGGTGTTACCAGTTTGCCCAGTGGCTCGCCTCATACGTTGGCAGACTTGGGATGCAGATCGGAGTTGACGTGATGACGGGGTTCGAGTTCGGCGAAGAACGGTTCCAGAAACCAGGTAAAACAAAAGTAAATAAAATAAATAAATAAGCAACAGGCTGAAAATCTGTCCACGAAGGCTTTTCTTTTTCTAGATTGCTTTTGAAAACACTATCGGTTGGGTTTAGGTAAGGGGGTGGGTCAGTCAGTCAACAGTAAACTGGCCTGGTCGGCTGAAGTGTATATTGCGCCCTCTGGTGGATTTATACGAGAAGAGGACGTGCAAGAGAAATTTGAAATCATCAAAAACCGTACACAGCGACCTCTAGTGAATTTGCAAAAATATAAACTGCGAGCAGACGTACCTCCGGTCACGTATTTCACTGTCCCCAGAAATGTAGACCTGGGTATGTATCTGCAATGATCCTCGGTTGAACCTACACCCTCACCTACAGTTTAAAGCAATGTGTTTGCTACTTTTGTACTTTTTGTCGTATTAGTTCAGCAAAATCACTGTCCATTGAGACAATTCTCTTTTCCTTTTCTTCCATGCTTTCAAAAGAATGCACAAATTCTCTCATTGAGTGCGTGATTCAATGTGACGTGTTAATTTTAATTCAGCAATTTATTTTTTAAAGGCGAATCAATTAAACTAAAAAGTAACTCGCATTACATTTTTAAAAAAGTAACTAAAATATTATTACTTTTTATATATATTTTTTAAGTAATACTTTGCTTTACTCGTTTTTTAGAAAAGTAATATTATTATGTAACTCGTACTACTTGTAATGCGTTACCCCCAACACTGCTTATGAACACCCCTTCAAGTAAAGTGTTACCTATTTTTTTCCGCCCACTTACACAGAGATTGACTTTCAGCTGTTATCATGTGATAATTTTGCACCCTGCCTCCCTTTTCTCCTTTTATCTCTCGGTGGCCATCTGCAGCTCCGGGCTCTTTTCTAAACTGGACTGTGATATAAATGTGTTGCTGTAAAATCTCAGGCCTCCATCAGTCCCTGCAGGATCCCCAGCGGTTGCAGCTCAGCGAACTGCCCTGTAGACCCGTCCCATTCATCCCGCTGATCCAAGCTCATGTCCAGTGCTTATCAAGACTAATCGCAGCCCCTTAAGAGTCTCAGACCAAGGGAACCATTACAGATGCTGCAATACCAGCTGCAGGTCAAAATGTCTAATGTCTGACATGAACTAAAAGTGTGAATGAGTGTGTATGGGTGTTTCCCAGTGATGGGTTGCAGCCGGAAGGGCATCCGCTGCGTAAAACATATGCTGGATAAGTTGGTGGTTCATCCCGCTGTGGCTACCCTAGATTAATAAAGGGACTAAGCCGAATAGAAAATAAATGAATGAATGAATAAAGCACCTGAGGTGATCATTGTCAGTTTTCTGTTGTTCAGCTGCAAGAAATAGAAGCTGTTTCTAAAATATAAATTCCAGGTGTTGGTTAGAACAAACTCCTTTTAATATGAAAATATTTCTTCTTTTGTGTGTCGTTGCTTTTATTTACAACACGGTTTAAATCAGCCTTTAGGCTCGATAGTCAGGCTCGCGTTGGTCCTCAATCTGGCGACCTGTGCTTGCGTGTGTTTTGATCCAAGAATGCAATACCTAGTTCAACCACTGGGTGTCAATCTTACACCTTTTAAACTTCTCTCTTTTAAACAGCACTTGTGAAATATTTGAAAAAGAGTCCAAATTTCACATGAGGGATTTTTGCCTTTAACAAAAAGTATATTTATATATAGTTGGTCTTTTTTTACTTACATAAATATAGATGTATAATGAATACAAATATAGATGAAATCCTAGAACCCGCTCTTACCAAACATCATTTATTTCCTTTTTTTACACTCACTAACCGACTGCTTTCATTCCAGTGATTTGTTTATCGGCGTGCTACATTATTAGCTTGGATGGAGGACTTTAATGATAACGAATGAGTCTGGCAATACACATCGAGCCACGGAAAAGTTGCAGTGATGAATGAGTCTTGGCTCTTATGGACTGAGATGTGATGGAGACTGTTGGCAGGGGTTCAAAGAGCTGAAGAGTTCAAGTAGCTGCATTTAGGATTTTACACATGCAAGAAAGCCACAGAAAGACTCCAGCAATAATGAAGTCCAGTTTTAGGATTCGATTATCTCCAGGACTAATTCATCACAGCTGTTGGTATGCATAAACATTGCATTAACTCTGCTACATGAATTATTAATTGGCAGGGTTTGCAAAGGTATCGCCTTTATTGATTATGCTTTAGTGATTTAAACAAGGGGCAGCATGGTGGCTTAGTGGTTAGCACTGTCGCCTTACAGCAAGAAAGTCGCTGGTTCAAGGGCCAGTTGGCGTTTCTGTGTGGAGTTTGCATGTTCTCCCCGTGTTGGCGTGGGTTTCCTCCGGGTGCTCCGGTTTCCCCCACAAGTCCAAACACATGTGCTATAGGTGAATTGGATGAACTAAATTGTCCGTAGTGTATGAGTGTGTATGGGTGTTTCCCAGTACTGGGTTGCGGCTGGAAGGGCATCCGCTGCGTAAAACATATGCTGGAATAGTTGGTGGTTCATTCCGCTGTGGTGACCCCTGGTAAATAAGGGACTAAGTCGAAGGAAAATGAATGAATAATTTAAACAAGGGGTGGCACGGTGGCTCAGTGGTTAGCACTGTTGCCTCACAGAAAGAATGTCGCTGGTTCGAGTTCTGGGCCAGTTGGCGTTTCTGTGTGGAGTTTGCATGTTTTCCCCGTGTTGGCGTGCGTTTCCTCCGGATGCTCTGGTTTCCCCCACAGTCCAAACACATGCACTATAGGTGAATTGGGTAAACTAAATTGTCCGTAGTGTATGTGTATGAATGGGAGTGTATGGGTGTTTCCCAGTGATGGGTTGCAGCTGGAAGGGCATCCGCTGTGTAAAACATATGCTGGATAAGTTGGTGGTTCATTCCGCTGTGGCGACCCAGAATTAATAAAGGGACTAAGCCAAAAAGAAAATGAATGAATGAATGAATTATTATAATGCAACGTGAGTTAACATTACGTGTATTTTATATCATTATGCAATTCAAAAGATTTGGTGTAATATACAATCACCTGATTATAGTTTGTCATCAGGTGTGTGTGTTATCTTTGGATCTGGAGAAGTGAAGCGGGTCTCTCTGCAGAAGTTTGGAGTGTGTGTTTGTGTGTGTGTGGTGAGACGGATGGTCGAATGGGTGTTGATATAGTTGCGGTGGTTGAGTCTGTGCTGTAGGCTTTTAATCAGTGCAGGTTTGTTTTTATCTTCTGCTTAAAGGTCACCACTGACAGCTCAAGGTCTCCTTTATCTCCATTTAAACACAGACATACACACGCACACACACACACACAGCTGTCTTTATGGGGACTTCCCATAGACGTAAGGATTTTTATACTCTACAGACTGTATATTCTCTCCCCTACCCCTTGGTCCCCACAGTGTAAGGAATACAAGATACACACACATACACACTTGTATAGCTATCTTTATGGGGACTTCCCATAGATGTAATAATGTTTCTACTGTATATTCTTTTCCTCTACACCAGGGGTGTCAAACTCAATTCCTGGAGGGCCGCAGCCCTGCAGAGTTTAGTTCCAGCCCTGCTTCAACACACCTATCTGTAGGTATCAAACGCGCCTAAAGCACTCAATTAGTTTGATCAGTTGTGTTTAATTAGGGTTGGAACTAAACTGTGCAGAGCTGCGGCCCTCCAGGAACTGACTTTGACACCTGTGCTTTACCCCAACACTTCCCATAAACCCAACCCTCACAATCTGCATATTTACATTTTCATAATACTTTATTCTGTGTGATTTATGAGCAGTTTTCCTCATGGGGACCAAAAAATGTCCACAAACAAGGTCAAAATTTACTGGTATTGCTATACTTGTGAGGACATTTGGACCTCAGGTTAAGAAATACAAGGTACACACACACACACACACACACACACACACACACACACACACACACACACACACACACACACACACACACACATATACTTGTACAGCTTTCTTTATGGGGACTTCCCATAGTCGTAATTTTTATACTGTACAGACTGTATATTCAAAATATCTTCCCCTACCCTAGCCCTAAACCTAACCCTCACAGAAAACAATCTGCATATTTACATTTTCATAATACTTCATTCTGTGTGATTTATGGAATATTTTCCTCATGGTGACCAAAAAATGTCCACAACAAGGTCAAAATTTACTGGTATTGCTATACTTGTGGGGAAAACAAGGTGTACACACACATACACACAGGCCAGGTCAACGGCTTCACACTTATTGTTACAGCTGAACTTACTGTGTAACCTGCTAAAACACCCTTCACAGGTGATTCTGAGGCTTTATCTAGTATTTTAAGCATGCAGTTTGACAGGCGTCGGACGCACAGCATCTTCTGGGACTGCATTTTTTCATGTAGAGTTCTGGATCTGTTGTGAAAAAGTTAAATCATTGAAAAGTTTGGATAAAATTGTCAGTTTCTCAGCATTTTCTGCATTTATTTGGTTTGGGTTTGAGTAAAGTGTTAATATTTTATTTTTGTTCTAGTCTGAGAACATTTCTTCCAAAACACAAATTAATATATTGTCGTTTAGACTTTTTTTTTTTTTTCATAAAATGACAATTGGTCAGAATAGCAGGATTATTTCACCAAATGTTAATTTCATAACTCTGAAGTCAAAACATTGGTATTGTGTTTTTTATGCAAGAAAAATACTGTGGTAAATTTTTATTAGAAGAAATGTGAGGAGTTGTGTGTGCAAAATACAACAAAAATTATGTTTTTACTCAACCACATAACAAAACTGTAACTTTAAGACGCTGGACAACCGAGTCGAGGATCCACGTGCAGTACTTTATTACACAGAGAATGGTCAGACAGACAATGGTCACAATCAGGAGCAAACGGTAACATACACGGAAATCCAGAAGCGTAGTCGGGAAACAGGCAGATGGTCGATGCAGGCGGCAGACAACGTAAACAATAGAACAAGGCAAGGATAATACACGGAGAGACTAGACCAGAAAACGCTTCGTAAAGTTACAAGGTTAATACCAACAAGACTCAGCAAAGTCTGTGTGTGCTGTATATATAGTCTGTGTAATCATTTCTTGAGCAGCTCCCAGCTGTGTGTGTGTAATCAAAGGAGAACTGGAATAGGTGTGTGTGTAGTGCATGACAGGATTTGTTGTCCATATGGTGACAGAATTGTAGTCTGGGTGAAAGTGAATGTTCTCCAGTGATCTACAAGCCTGGATCGCTGGTGATTGTGATACACTTGCTGCGTCCCAATTCGCATACTTATACTACGCCCTAAAAGTATGTACTTTTTTTGTGAAGGAAAAGTATGTTCTTCTTCTTTTGCTCTCGGCGAAGGCGGTCGCACTTTTTTTCCTCTCCCTCCCATATCTCTCCTGGCTGGCCCTGCTCTCCAAACAAATAAGGAATTATGGATTTGATCAACTGGTCTCTAAACGCAATTGACACCATCTTCTCAATGAGAAGTTTGGGTTCGGGGGAACCCAACTGTCCTGTGAGAACGTTCGCTGCTGGATACATGATGGACAGATGGGAGAAGTGACACGTCGTGTGCCTGGCCGCTCTGTCCCTGGAGGATATTAAATATATCTATCTATTCGGAACTTTGATAACAGGGTTTCTGCTGATGGGCTTAGGCGGAGCCCTGGGGTATCGACGATTGATGAAAGCGGTCAGTGCGACTCAAAACCCCACCAAGCTGGCCGGCTGGATTAAAACAGTGGTGAGCAGAGTTGTCACAAACCAGACTGTGGTTGTAATGTATCTTAAATGTATCTTATTTACTCTTTCTAAAAGCTACCTCTCGCCTGACCTATCTTCTGTGTCTTCCCCTGAAATGTGTGATGTTTGTGGTTTGTGTATGGTCGGGGGGGGGGGGATAATCATCATCATCATCATCATCATCATCATCATCATATACTTTTGAGTGTGTAACAAAAGAGTATGCAAGCTTTGGGACATACTACTTCCTCGTTAACAGATCGTTATGTTGCTTAGTTATGAGCCCTGTCAATCATCCACACATCATCCACATTTCTTTCATATTTAATTTCCTACTTTATTGGAGAAGCAGCAGCAGGATAATCTCCCATCCACGAGTCTTTCATGCAGAGAAATCTCCTCAGGTGTTTGGATAATTATGCATTTAGAAGTTAATGTACAAACACGTCTTTATATAAGTTCACATTGTTGTTGCAGATGAAATATAACATGAAAAACGTGATTTAAATATTTTCCAGTGGGCTAGATATTAATTAACAGTCATAGAAACATCATTACCGAAGCCTCTCTACTTTGGTTGGTCTCGCGCGTCCACCATGTTTGTAGTTTATTTACACTTTTCCCCCGCGTTTGTAGTTCTAATCAAATTCACGTCCAACGCGCAATGTATTGTGGGCAATATCAGCAGTTAGAGTATGGACGCTTCTACACTTCGATTTTTTTTTACCGGAAATAGTAAACCATCCGGGAACCTTTGGCATACTCTTTTCAGCATACTATGATTTGGGACATACTAATTCTATTTTCAAATACTATTTAGGACGGATAGTATGCAAATTGGGACGCAGCAACTTTTTGTCTTTCAAGAGTTCCCACTTAGATATGCTTGGCGTTAATAGCAGGTTTGGCATGCTGTCCCGGGAGAGAACCCTGACCTCGGAGATAATTGAGCCCAAGGCTCCCGCCCGGTCAATAAGCATATAAGGGGGTCCGAGATCAGGTAGGTCTTGAGAGCTCCCCTTAGAAAAGGGAGGAAAAGGAGGAGATGGGGTGGAAGGGGGGATTCTTCCAAAACGAAGATAGAGCAGTAGAGAAAATCGGTTCATTTATTGTAAGCTTGAATCAATCTGATTGGATTAATACTGATTACAGATGAGCAGCAAGTCGTGCTCAATCATATCACGTGCTCCTCTCGAAATTAGTTTATGAAACTTCACTTAAAATGTATAGTAACATTAGGCCTGCGGATTTGAAATTTTTTCATTTTCATTATATTATTTTTATTATTTAAAATATTTCTAGCTTTTTTTATTTTATTTTTTATTTCACCCTTAGTTTGAGTAATTTTTAATTTATTAAAAATAAATCATATAATTTGGTAACAATTAAATCTAGTATTTATATTTTTATAAGCTTTATTTCAGTTAGTGGGCGGCGCAGTGGCGCAGTGGGTAGCGCTGTCGCCTCACAGCAAGAAGGTCGCTGGTTCGAGCCTCGGCTGGGTCAGTTGGCATTTCTGTGTGCAGTTTCTCCCCGTGTTCGTGTGGGTTTCCTTCGGGTGCTCCGGTTTCCCCCACAAGTCCAAAGACATGCGCTGTAGGGGAATTGGGTGAATTGTCCGTAGTGTATGTGTGAATGAGAGTGTATGGGTGTTTCCCAGTGATGGGTTGCAGCAGGAAGGGCATCCGTAGTGTAGAACAGATGCTGGATAAGTTGGCGGTTCATTCCGCTGTGGCGACCCCAGATTAATAAAGGGACTAAGCCAAAAAGAAAATGAATGAATGAATATTTCAGTTAATCAACTATAGATTTTCTTAAATAACTGTAGTTGAATCCTTTTTTTATGCCACTGATATGAACTGAAACATTTCTCATAATTTTTTTTAAATAATTTTATTACTCTGTTCATTGCATGATATTTATAGACTCATTCATCTATTTTTGTAATGCATACATTCTTGAGCCAATGACTAGTCTCTCCTTAAGTTGCATTGTTATAATTCCTAGTAGTCACATGCATATACAAGAGATTTTTTTACAAGGAACATTTATTCCACCGCTGGTAGTGGTTTCTTATAGGCGATGATTGTTTCTTGAAATGAAAAAGAGTGCGTTGTACAACATGTGTATATACGTGTGAAGTGGAATGTAATGGTAATGATTATGAAATAATGGGAAGCAAATGAGCACTTAAACGCCCCCAGACCTCCTCTCGGATCAGAATACAAAGGCCAGATGCAGGGAGCAAGATGTGCTTAGCTAATTCTCAGTGACAGACTCGCTGGTCTCTCTTTCTCTTTCTTCTCCTGCTGTTTTTGCAGTTCACTCATCAGTCAGCACTGACCACATGAGAGCTTCTTTTGCTCGAAATATTAAACTAATTTAAAAAACTCATTGAGGGTGGCACGGTGGCTCAGTGGTTAGCACTGTGGCCTCACTGCAAGAAGGTTGCTGGTTCAAGTCCCAGCTGGGCCAGTTGGCATTTCTGTGTGGAGTTTGCATGTTCTCCCCCTGTTGGCGTGGGTTTCCTCTGAGTGCTCTGGTTTCCCCCACAGTCCAAACACATGCGTTATGAGTGTGTGTGTGAATGAGTGTGTATGGGTGTTTCCCAGTACTGGGTTGTAGCTGGAAGGGCATCCGCTGTGTAAAACAAGTGCTGGGTAAGTTGGCGGTTCATTCCGCTGTGGCGACCTCTGAAATAGAGACTAAGCCGAAAGAAAATGAAGTTGGTTATATCATAAGAAATATCATTATTGCAACACTCAACAACAATATCGCATGTTTTCCCAGTATCACGCAACCCTAATTTCCACCATCAGGGCAACAATGAAGAACTGGAGATAAAAATGCTGTGTTGTTGTAACCCAACATTGGGTCAAATGTGGACAAACCCAACATTGGGTTCATTTTGTCATTCATTCCTTTTCTTTTCGGCTTAGTCCCTTTATCAATCTGGGGTCGCCACAGCGGAATGAACCGCCAACTTATCCAGCATATGTTTTACGCAGCAGATGCCTTTTTCTAGTTGCAACCCATCACTGGGAAACACCCATACACTCCCATTCACAAACATACACTACAGACAATTTAGTTTATTCAATTCACCTGTAGCGCATGTGTTTGGACTGTGGGGGAAACCAGAGCACCCGGAGGAAACCCACGCCAACACGGGGAGAACATGCAAACTCCACACAGAAATTTTCCTCCAGCCTTTTTTGCTCATATTTGCCTACACTGGAAAAAAAAAGAATTCATTCGATGTACTGTTTTTTTTAAGGTAAGTGGTTGCAAGCAATTTATATGGGCTGAATTTAAACAAACAAATTAAATGTAGTAATGTTCAACTTCAGCCCAAATAAATTGTTTGCAACTAGTTACCTTAAAAAATTGAGTACATCCAATTAATTATTATTTTTCAGTGTAGGTAAATATGAGCCAAAAAAAAAAGAAAAGGCTGGAGGAAAAAAAAATCATTTGATCTTTTCCTCAAAATAATAACCACAACACACAACTGAAGACATGACGGTTTGGTTTTTGATGAGAGTAGATGATTTATTATTATTATTTTAAACCATTTCTAACAGTTTGTAGTGATGTACACTCAAATCCCAACATTGAGTCAAATGTGGACAAACAACCTTGTTGGGTTAAAAGTGTAATTTAAATATTGGAAAAATTTATCCAATGTTAGGTTTGTCCATATTTGAGTATATCCAATGAGTCCGTTTTTTTTTTAGTCTAGAATATAGTACAGTACATTCATTAATTTTCCTTCAGCTTAGTCTCGGATTTCAGAGGTCGCCACAGCGGAATGAACCGCCAACTATTCCGGCATATGTTTTACGCAGCAGATGCGCTTCCAGTTGCAACACAGTACTGGGAAACACCCATACACTCTCACATTCACACACACACACACACACTCATACACTACGGCCAATTTAGTTCATCCAATTCATCTAGCGCATGTGTTTGTACTGTGTGGGTGCTCCGGTTTCCCCGAGGAAACCCACGCCAACACGGGGAGAACATGCAAACTCCACACAGAAATGCCAGCTGGCCCAGCCGGGACTCGAACTAGCGACCTTCTTGCTGTGAGGCCACAGTGCTAACCACTGAGCCACCGTGCCACCTAGTACAGTACATATTCAAAAATATGCTATTTTGTGATGTGAAGTATAAACACATATAAGAGTTATCAACCTTCCCTGATGGCATTCATGGAAAAGCAGATCGACCTCTTTCACATTTGCCGAGGGCTTGACTTCAATCTTCACCAGCGTGTAATAAATTTGAAACCGTCACATAAAGACATCACAGCATTAAAATGCATCTTTCTCTTTGCATTTGGAGAAAACGTGACTGTTGCTTTCTCTGCCAGAATGGAGACGGGAGGATTTCAGCATCTCATGTCTTTTGTTTGCTTCAAAAAGGCGTTCAGATTCATTATAGAATCTGCTGCTGACGAGTAACACGGTGCAAAAACAAGTGTGGCTCTTGAACGCATCTTTTGGAAACCTTGTGCTGAATTATGACTGGTTGTAATGTTTACAAGCCCGATGATTGTGGGAACGAGGGAGGAAATGATGGCGGGCGATGCAGTCGATATTTATTTCAGACATCCGAGTGTTCCCTGTTTTGATGGATGATTTTTTTCCATCTGTCCATTCATTACAATTTTATTTGAAGCACTTTGAGGTTTAGAGAAGCATGTTATAAATAAAATGTATTATTTTTATTATTATTATTATTATTATTATTCCCTTAAATTAAGCAGATTCATTTTATTTATTTTTATTTTATTTATTTATTTAATTTTTATTTAATTTAATTTTTTATATTAAATTTTATTTCTTTTTTTAATAAAATTAATTTTATTTAATTAATTAATTTATTTTTTATTTTACTTTTTGTTTCTTTTTGTTTTGTTTCATTTTAAAGAAGCGCATTATAAATAAAATTTATTATTATTATTATTATTATTATTCCATCAAATTAAGATTCATTTTATTTATATATTTTATTTATTTTTACATTTTTATTTATTTTATTTAATTTTTATATTTAATTTAATTAATTTTTATTTAATTAATTAATTAATTATATATTTTTTTATGTTTTTATTTATTTTCTTTTAGATTTTTTTTTTATTAATTAATTAAATTATTTAATTAATTATTTTATTTTTTATTTTTAGATTTAATTTAATTTAATTAATTTAAATTTATTTATTTGATTTAATTTTTTTTGTTTTTGTTTCATTGCTGTAAAAAGCAAATGTGTTATTACTTGACAAGAATTTTTGCAACAGTAGTAATAATTATCCTATTAATAAGACAATATAATTATTTTAATGATTGATTTTGTTGTTAATTAAATTAATGAACACTCACATATTGTTATTTATATGTAAAGATTGTATTATATGTATATTTAAATTTGTTTATGTTTATCTTTGTTAATAATAACAAAAAAGGGTAATACACTTACAGCACTTGACGTGACAATCATTGCAATAATTTTAAAACAGATGAAAGTATAACATATAAAATGCAATGTATTATTATTATTCTATATAAGTATTTATTGAACATTGGTATCTTATAATATATTTATTTTATATTATCACCGTTCAGATTTTAAATTTCCGATTCTGATAGCGCTTCACCTGAATTAACATAATAAAAAAAAAACTTCATTTATATAGCACATTTTCCAAGCTGATCTTTCTCACACAGTCAATAAAGTCTGCCTCTCTCCTGCAAGATTTCTCAAGGTAAGCCTTTCAATGAATACAGGACTCAATATTATGTCATATAAAGTTTCCACATCCGCTTTCATTATATGAATCAGACATACTGCTTTTGTGTTTGATGAAAGAAAGAGGGTCAGCTTTAGATGGACACCACAGAGGGCATTTTCTTTCTTTATTTACTTAATTTTTAAACCAATATTTCTTCACATCTCCGCTCCGTGCTCTGGGCTGGATCTCGTTTTGCATCAATTAAATGTCTTTGTGGTAACAGTCAGCCTACAGCCCAGGATTTCCTCACGCAATGAGTAGAAAAACGAGGTCAAGAGTGTCGCCGTCGGAGTCTGACTGTTTCAAGCACGCACAGACTCTCCGTTTACTGGAGGAAGCCGAACGTGTTTCAGTAGTGCTGCCACTAGTGCATAATCCAAGCTATTTTAGTGCTCCCTCCCACGCATGAGAAATCCAAGGCATCCTCGCGCGTTTAGTATTCCATGCACACATTATGTAACGCTCTTTGTGGAAGGGGGAAGGGGAGAAATGGATGAAGAGGAAAAAGATGAAGATGCTGGTCTCGCTGCACGTGTGTCGTCACTGGGTTTGCACATATTCTGATGCCTTAGATATACTCACATTTGCCTATGGCACCTAACATGTGTCTAAAGATGGAACCCAGCAAATATTTTGTGTTTAAAAGACATCTAATAGATGTACGTCTTGGCTAAAAAAGGCAAAATTTGGGTTGTTGATAGCTATGTTTGCGTCCAAAGATGGAAATTGGATTTATGCACAACAAAAATTTAAAAACAAAACAAAAACAAACTTAAGTACAGTAATGAATTTCATTTACTTCGTTAATGACCACCACTGACCTCCGCTATCATTACTAGACATGCCCCTTACTGCTGATTGGCTGCTGGTGTGTTCGAAAGTCGAGAATTTGACCCCTACCTGTGCTCATTTGTCCCATTTTTGACTGCCATGCCATCATAAATTGTGAAAATTACAGACAAAAGAAGGCTTTAATTTTTAATTGTTCAAGTGGCCAAATTCTGACTGAGGAAAGTTGAATGAACTGGCCAGTTTAGACCTTATTCTTCACGTATGAGCGGGCTCAGCCATTTGAATCTCTTTGGCTCGAGACTTCCGGTCTCATTCACTTCCATTCATTTTTAGACTTTAAACACAGCTCGTTACGCTACTTGATGTTGCAAACTGATATTTTCGTATTATATTATTCTGCTTTGTCTGTATAGTCATGGACACACTTGTTTGTAGAGCAAGTAGTTTGACTGTTTTCTGCCGTTTATTATTCTTAGTCATTGCTCCCCTAGGCGACTGAATCGGAAGTTCTAAAACAATCGCAAAAACGAGCACACATAGGCTACAGTTTTTAGCTTAAAACAACTTTTACCAGCTTCCTAATTTTGTTATTTAGATGATGGATAATAAACTTATATTTAAAAATAAGTAGTTTTAATAATAAATAAGTATTTTTTCATATATCTTTTTTTTAAATTTTTTTTTTAATGCTAATCTCATAACAATATTTATAAAACTGTAATAACTTTAAATGCAAATTTGTAAATAAATACTTCGTAGTAAAATAGTATGGTAAGCACTTTGACAAAATTGTAGGAAATAATTTGGGTACCTGATCCAGTAAGGATTAGTGCTTATAATGTCACAAAAACACAGTATTTAAACCTTATAATTGAATAGAAAATGAGGTGAATAACTTCAAAAAACGGTGGCATGGTGACAGTGGTTAGCACTGTCGCCTCACAGCAAGAAGGTCGCTGGTTCGAGTCCCGGCTGGGTCAGTTGGCATGTTCTCCTCCTGTTGGCGTGTTTCCTCTGGGTGCTCAGGTTTCCCCCACAGTCCAAACACATGCGCTATAGGTGAATTGGATGAACTAAATTGGCCGTAGTGTATGTGTGTGAATGAGTGTCTATGGGTGTTTCCCGGTACTGGGTTGCAGCTGGAAGGGCATCCGCTGTGTAAAACATATGCTGGAATAGTTGGCGGTTAATTCCGTTGTGACTACCTCTGAAATAGAGACTAAGCCGAAGGAAAATGAATGAATGAATGAATGAATAACTGCAAAAAATATCCACTTTTTTCAGAAAAAGAACCACCCCTTTCAATAGGCTGGCCTAGTATTATGTAATAATTATGGCATCTTGCAAGGTTGGTTTTACGACTTCTATCCAGAACATGATGCATGATATGCTGAGCCTCAAAAAAGAAAAGAAGTGGTTTTCCAGATAATGTGTGTTGAGTATCCATTAAGGGCACTGCACTTTGGCATTTTGAAGACATGGGGACAGACTTGCACACTTACCTCCTGTCATGTGATGCACTCTCAAGTGGCCAAGACCACAAGTGTGGGTATTCGGACAAAACATGAGCGATTGCCCTCAAGATAAAAGTGCAGATCTCCACTAATCCCAGAGGAGTGTCAACACACAGAGGTGTCAGAATATGTATGATTTACACCTCCTGTAGATATGAGCGCGTGTGGGAAGACGGCCTGATGGTTATTGAAATTTAGATGCGTCTTTTTTTGTAGGAGGAAAGGTGCAATTGTACAAAAGTCAGAATCTTGTCTTGGCATGCGCTGTGTTCATGCTTGAGCAAGCAGTCATCAGTCAACTAATCAGAGCCTGTCGAACTAAACGTGTGCATGTTTGTGCATCAGAATTATTATTATTTTTTAATTGTATCATGTTTGTTTCCTAAAAATGTCTTTAAATTAGTGCTGCCAAATGATTAATCGCAGTTAATCACATATATATTTTAGTTTTTTGTATAATTTTGCATTTTATGTACAATGTTTATTTATTCATATAAACATGAATATACAAAGTACACACGTATATATTATGTAAATGCTAAATTTAAATTTTTTATGCGATTTAATCACAATTAAACGTTTGACAGCACTACTTTAAACGAGAGAAACGAGTCAGTAGTTTTGTCAGTAGCAGATACAGTAAGAGTATAGAACTCAGTGCTTCCCACAGGTTTGAAATATACTTGCGATGGTAGCCGGATTGAAACACACATTTTACCCACATCACATAAATAGTTAACTATTTGCGACAACCAAAACATAATTAGATTTTTAACAATATTTGTATTTATTATGACACTGTTATGCACAGTTTCTTTTCAATGGGTTTAAGTAAAAAAAAAGACTGTTGAAATAAAAAATAAAAAAATCCATTATTTCTCTCACTTTTATGCTATTCAGGAGCCATGTGCACACACTGACAGGTCAAATCTGCTTCTCTCTCTCATTAAAGTTCAAAGCAAACTTGAATGCCAAAGCATTTTAGATATGTATAAAATATGTAATATATTGACATCATCAAATTAATAAAATATACAGCAAATGAGAAATAAATGACAGAAGAAAATGAATAAAAACAGACAATATCTCAAAAAATTATATTAATTACAAGAATAAAACAAGGCGATTTAGTTGATTTACCATTTCTAACGGTGCACAAATATTTTGCAGCCAGTTTAGGTATCATTTTGTGTCATTCTCTCCATGTATTTAGTAAAGTTTTTCTGAGTCATTCATTCATTCATTTTCTTTTCGGCTTAGTCCCTTTATTAATCTGGGGTCGCCACAGCGGAATGAACCGCCAACTTATCCAGCATATGTTTTATGCAACGGATGTTCTTCCAGCTGCAACCCATCACTGGGAAACATCCATACACACTCATTCACACACATACACTACGGTCAATTTAGCTTACCCAATTCACCTATACCACATGTCTTTGGACTTGTGGGGGAAACCAGAGCACCCGGAGGAAACCCACGCCAACACGGGGAGAACATGCAAACTCCACAGAGAAATGCCAACTGACCCAGCCGAGGCTCGAACCAGCGACCTTCTTGCTGTGAGGCGAAAGACATGTGGTATAGGTGATTTGGGTAGGCTAAATTGTCAGTAGTGTATGTGTGTGAATGAGTGTGTTTGGATGTTTCCAGTGATGGGTTACAGCTGAGTGTACACACTCATTCACACACATACACTACTGACAATTTAGCCTACCCAAATCACCTACACCACTTGTGTCTTTGGACTTGTGGGGGAAACCAGAGCACCCGGAGGAAACCCACGCCAACACGGGGAGAACATGCAAACTCCACACAGAAATGCCAACTGACCCAGCCGAGGCTCGAACCAGCGACCTTCTTGCTGTGAGGCGAATGTGCTACCCACTGCGCCACCGTGACGCCCCGTTTTTTCTGAGTTGTTTAGTTTAAATAATTAATTATTTAATGTTTCTCTCACGGCTGTGGGCGCGCAGTCAGCTGCGAAGCCAAGCGAAAGTAGGCTTAAATAAGAAGGTAATGTAAAAACGCATACAATTAATGACAGCTTTGGAAAGTGAAAGCAAAAGCTGAATCCCGGACATTTTAGGAGATATAGAAACCCCGGCTGGACTAACTTTTTTTAAATCTCAAAAAAGGTGCATCTCTGTGGGTCTTGAGATCTGTGAGATTGTCTGTGGGAGTGTTGACAGTTGTCGCGAACACGGAATGAACAGAATGAAACGGGTAAATGAGAGAAGATTTTCCACTACGTAATTGATTGTGGATGTTTGGTTATATTGAGCGAATACAAAAAAAGTGTAAAATTCTGATAATAATGTGTCATTAAATTTACTTGGGCGGCCGTTAATATACCTGTGCGGCCCTCCCAAGTAAAGTCTATGTGTGGGAAGCACTGGAGCTATAAAATGAGTATGAATGGCTTCAGGAGAAGTCTGCATTTTATCTCCTTTTGGTCTTCCTAGATTCTGAATAGACAACAAAAATTGCAAGAAATTGAATAGTGATTCTGTCTGTTTTGTTTTCTGTGATCTATTTATTTTTTATATAATATCATTTAATATTTTTAAAAGTCTCAGATTGAGTGCATGATTAAATGACGTCACATTTAATTACTGGATGAATCAGGATTCTTGAATGCATCTCTTGAATTCATTTTTGTCTTTAAAGTTCAAGAACTTCATGAGTGTCCTCTGGCGTAGGTCGTTGTTTGTTGAAGTCCTGATCAGAGAGCCCACACAATTATTATATTTTGGATTAATTTTGATTGTTTGCATGTCGCCAACTATAACTATCGTAACAATATAATTGCAAAAATCTTTATTTAAAGCGCAAAGCAGATTTTTGTTGCATCCGACATCGATGTTTCTGATTTCTAAATGCTGATAATTTGAATGTTTATGTTTGTTTGTTTGTTTTGTTTTTGGGTAAAATGCAGATTTGAATGGTCACGTATTGCTGTGATTGTCAAAGTTGTAATAAATGCATACAAAGCGTGGTCGTTTAGAAATAAAATTGAGATTGAGATCTTAAGATATTAAATATGAATCTTCCAGTCCTAGATCCGATTGATGAACTCAACTTAATTCCATGTGTAAATGAGAGCATAAATTATTTAAAATAGTTCGTAGTTGTCATTCAGTTGGAGTATATAAAACAAATGTGGAAAGCAGCTCAGATCGCTTGAGTTCATGCTGACATTTTTTACTTAGATTGCAGGCATTTTTGGCAAAATCAGCACAGTTTGAGCTCTGAAACTCTACAGGAGACATATGAGAGATTACAGTCCTTGTTCGGAAAAGAAGCAAGAGACTATTTGCATCTCACTTCTGTCTAAAATAACCAATTGAGATATTAGCATCTCATTTATGCTTTTTCTTTCCGTGCATCGGAAATAAAAGAAGTTTTGAGTAAGATCTGTTAAAATTAGCTTGAATTTTTCTCCACCTTTTATTCCCCTGTACAGCATCACAAAGGACTTCTTTATCATAGCAGGGACTTTTCAGCACAGTAGTGGTTTTAATTGAAATCGATTTTGTCTGCGACGCGGCAAAAGCAGCAAGAATAAATAGCTCAGTGGCTGAGAGGAGATGTGCGAAGCCCCAGATTCCTAATAGTGACCCATGTCTGCAGTCAAATTAAAAGCAGGCTGTGATATCCTATGAGATGACACATCACACACACATTAGAAAGTATCCCTTTGCCTCCACATACAAACTTGGTTGCCTCTACAAATGCATGCACTGTAAAAAAAATATCTGTATATTACAGTTTGACGGCGACACGGTGGCTCAGTGGTTAGCACTGTGGCCTCACAGCAAGAAGGTCACTGGTTTGAGTCCCGGCTGGGCCAGTTGGCATTTCTGTGTGGAGTTTACATGTTCTCTCCGTGTTGGCGTGGGTTTCCTCCGGGTGCTCCGGTTTCCCCCACAGTCCAAACACATGCGCTATAGGGGAATTGAAGGAACTAAGTTGGCCGTAGTGTATGAATGTGCATGTGATAGTGAATGGGTGTTTCCCAGTACTGGAAGGGCATCCGCTGTGTAAAACATATGCTGGATAAGTTGGCGATTCATTCAGCTGTGGCAACCCCTGATGAATAAAGGGACTAAGCCTAAGGAAAATGAATGAATGAATGAATTATGGAATTCAACTGTTTTAAGTAACATTAACATAGTAATTGTAAGAATTGTGGTTATTTTCTCACTGTTGATTTTAATGCTTTAACTTGTGTTCTTTTAATGAGACCTTATAAAGTACAATTCCTAACAATTCACAATAATCCTTTTGCAATAAAATCTTGTGGAGCATTTGTTTACTTTAATCATTTATATTCTACAACCGATAAAAATAATAATAAAAAACTGACTGTGGGGAAAACCAGAGCACCCCGTTTCCCCCAGAGGATAGTTTAATAGTTTTTATTAACATTATTTTTAATGAGTGCAAAAACATGCGCTGTAGGTCTAAATAAACTAATTTGGTTGTATTGTGTGTGTGTGAATGAGTGTGTATGGATGTTTCCCAGTGCTGAGTTGCAGCTGGAAGGGCATCCGCTGCATAAAACATATGCTGGAATAGTTGGCGGTTCATTCCGCTGTGGCGACCCCTGATAAATAAGGGACTAAGCTGAAGGAAAATGAATGAATGAAATCACTTGAAACTGAAAAAAGTAATGATCAATAAAAAAAAGGACTGAAAATGAAAATCAGATATTGCTTTCGATTTGGGGTTCAAGCGAAGCTTTAAAAAAAAAAAAAAAAACCAATTGAAACAGGCCTGGACAAAAATGAAATGTACCAAAACAAATGTGTCTATGTCTGTTTGCATGATTTTGTCATCACTTTCCACTTCCATCGCTGCACATCTTCTTAGGTCTTCCCTCGTATTACTCACTTGCATTTTCTGCTTTCCTCCAGTTTCAATTTCCCACCTCTCCTTTTTTACACACAGACAAGTGTGGGCATGCTTTGCACATTTCCTTTTTGGGTAGAGGATGTAACTCGTGTATGTGTGTGTGTGTGTGTGTGTGTGTGTGTATAGGTGTGTAGGAAGACAGGCGCTCTCTCTTTTTCTCTTGATCTGTCTTTTTCCTGAAGCAGAAGCAGCAAATAGCAGCACAAAATGCTTGTGTTGGGTAGCATCGCTGTCAGTGTGTCATGGGGAATTGAAAGGCTCGCAGTCGGCTTACCTATTAGCGTTCACCTCTAATTGAATCTGGCCCAGCCAATTGAAGCAACAGCTGCGCTTTATTGAGTTGCTTTTGCTGGCGAATGTGTTGATCGCATTTCCATCACATTCGAGGAAGAGAAGCTCGTCTCGCTCTGACTGTCTTCATACATACAAGACTGTGCATTTGAGTTGTTGTTTAAAAAATATACAGTTGAAGTCAGAATTATTAGCAAGTTAAGGTAATTAGGCAAGTCATTGTATAATGGTGGTTTGTTCGGGAGACAATCGAAAACAAATATTGCTTAAGGGGGCTAATAATATTGACCTTAAAATGCTTTAAAAAAAAAAAAAAAACTGCTTTTATTCTAGCCGAAATAAAACAAATAAGACTTTCACCAGAAGAAAAAATATTATAGGAAAGACTGTGAAGAATTCCTTTCTTTGTTAAACATTCATTCATTCATTCATTTTCTTTTCGGCTTAGTCCCTTTATTAATCTGGGTTCGCCACAGCGGAATGAACCGCCAACTTATCCAGCATATGTTTTACGCAGCGGATGCCCAGCTGTAACCCATCACTGGAAACATCCAAACACACTCATTCACACACATACACTACTGACAATTTAGCCTACCCAATTCACCTATACCGCATGTCTTTGAACTTGTGGGGGAAACCGGAGCACCCGGAGGAAACCCACACGAACATGGGGAGTACATGCACTCCACACAGAAACGCCAACTGACCTAGCCGAGGCTCGAACCAGCGACCTTCTTGCTGTGAGGCGAACGTGCTACCCACTGCGCCACCGTGCAGCCAATTCTGTTAAACATCATTTGGGAAATATTAGAAAAAGAAAAAAAAGCTTCACAGAAGGGATAATAATTTTGACTTCAACCCTTTATAAAAAAAATGTATTATAAAAACACTGTGTCTTTATGTAATGTGCTTCACACAGGTGAGTGGGTTTGACAAACCACCTGTAGAAAAAAATGCTCCCCCCTTCTTACTCTAGCACTAAATTTTCTGAGCACTTATGCTGCGTTCACACCAGATGCGGATGAAGCATCAAGCGTGTGTGATTTACATGTTAAGTCAATGCAAAGATGCGAATAGACATCCTGCGGTGCGATTCACGCGAATGAGGCGCGAGTTGAGTATTTTGTGTTTGATGCACTTAACGCGCAAATCGCTTGAGTTGGAAAATCTGAACTTCATTGGACATTCGTACCGCATTAACCAATCAGGAGCTTTCTCTTGTAGGGGCATGATTATGACGTAGTGCCTGTTGTTGGTGTCCCAAGGGGAAATCCTCTTGCCGACACCAGACAACAGCTCATCAAACTGGGCTCGGCTCAGTCGGAAGCACCACTGAAAGCCTCCATCATCCAGGTATAGTTTCTGGAAGAGTTGATGAACTCACAGAGCTGGGTGCACCTTTGAAATCATGATCTAGTGGACTCAGACACCTAAAGCATTCCTAAAGCACATAAAGCACAGCTACTATCTCAATAATTCAATTTTGCCATTTAGCAATGAAGCTAGAGTCACCAGGCAGATAGAAGCCCTGCCCTTGACGCGATTTTGCATCTATTGTGAAGTGAATTTGACACACAAACGAAGCGAGTACATCACGCGTCTATTTACACATGAATAGCACGATTTATTCGCGTGTGCCACGTCTGGTTTGAACACAGCATAACAGTTCCTTTGTATAGTTAGCACTTCTTGTGTGTATTGCCTCTTCTTGTTGATTTATTGAATGCCTCCTCAATTGTAAGTCGCTTTGGACAAAAGTGTCTGCTAAATGATTAAATGTAAATGTTATTTGGGCAAAACATTAGTTGGTTCGGGTGCTGGAAATCCTTAAAAAAGCTTGAATTGGAATGTAGTGTCATTCAGGTTTGAAAAGTGCTTATATTTTGGATAAAGTACTAGAAACCGCTTTAAAAATGTAATTGTGTTGCTTTGATAATAATTTATGGTACTAAATAATTCATAATAATTAACTATTTAAGTAAAATATTTTTGCTTTTTTTTGCTTTTGCATGAAATGAAATCTAAGGGTGGCACAGTGGCTCAGTGGTTAGCACTGTCGCCTCACAACAAGTAGGTCGCTGGTTTGAGTCCTGGGTGGGCCAGTTGGCATTTCTGTGTGAAGTTTGCAAACACATGTGCTATAGGTGAGTTGGGTAAACAAAAATTGGTCGTAGTGTATGAGTGTGTGTGTGTGTGAATGGGTGTGTATGGGTGTTGCAGTACTGGGTTGCAGCTGGAAGGGCATCCGCTGTGTAAAACATATGCCGGAATAGTTGGTGGTTCATTCCGCTGTGGAGAACCCTAAAAAATAAAGGACTAAGCCGAAGGAAAATTAATAAAATTAAATCTCTGTAGTCTGTACAGGGTCGTTTTGGGAAGGTCATTTTTGAGGGAGAGATGCTGAGGGAGAGAAGGACACCGATATCCTCTCAGAAAACTTTTTGCATAAATCTCATTTTGCATGATATCTTAATCAAATTTGAAATCGAAACTCACAAGACATTTGGCCTTTAAGACATCAACAGAAGTGTGCTTAACTATCGAGCCTAAAGGCTGATTTAATGCTGATTTAAGTCGTGTTCTATATAAAAGCCAAAACAAAGACAGTGTACGTAACGGACATTTTCAAATCAGAATAACTGGCTTCAGCATTGTTTTTCAGATAAACAAGAATGTTCACTCAGCATGTTTCTTAAATATCTGCAAACATATTATAGTATTTTTATGCTTTAGAAGAGTCAAAAACTTGCATACAGCACCTTTAAATCTCATTTTGCATGATATCTTCATCAAATTTGAAATAGAAACTCACGAGACATTTGGCCTTCAAGACATATTTTCTAGGTTACTACAAGACTGATCTCAGTTTTTGGTATATGAAAAATACAAACATTGAATAGAGTACAATGTTTCTTTCTCATTACTTCAGCATCTATAACCTTTTATTTTGACTTTTTACTTTATTTTGTTTAGCATTAAACAGTCTAGCTCAAAGTGCCTTCTTTCCAATGATACCTAATTTGTGTTTGTAGCTCACTGGGGTCAAGATCTGTTAGCATTTTAAGTTAGGTACACTGTAAAAAAGCCCCCATAAATTAGCAGTTTTCTGTATTTTGTGATTACTATTTTTAACTTTAAATTTTTCCCTGTTTATTTATGCTTTTGAATTGCATTATGGGACCTTGATCCTTCTTTACAACAACTTTTCAGCTTGATAAGTTGACTTTTATTAACATTTGTAATAGTTTAAAGTGATATATTGTTTAGGTTGGTCTTGTATATTACTCTAGAAAAACCTTGTAATACACTGCCAGTACATTTTCTCTTAATATATTATTTTAGTTGTGTTAAAGCACTTTTCAGGTGCATTTTTAAACTTTTCTAGTGCTTTATTGAGCTTATTCTTCAATGTGAATGTGCGCTCGTTTTTGTGATTGTTTTAAAACTTCCAATTCAGTTGCCTATGGGAGAAATGACTAGGAATAATAAACGTCTAAATACTAATATATCGTCTAAAAATCAATGGAAGTGAATGAGACCGGAAGTATGCCCGCTCGTACGTGAAAAATAAAGTCAAATAAATAAAAATAGTGTAGCAAATTACATATTTACATACAAAAACATACATCATCACATTGTATCAGATGCTATTTAAGTAATATATAGTATAATATTTTACACACACAAAAATAAAGATTATTGCCAAATTTGACTTGTGTAAGTGTGTAAGAAACCTGGTATTTTTGGATCCTTCATTTCCTGGTATTTATATCACACTGATCTTAACACTCCACTGTACGAACACCAAAAAGAAACCTCAGGATGTTGTTTCTGAAGACTTTCCCCAGATGCATCGTGATTCTTCTTCTCGTTTCTATCAGCATTGAGGCATGTGATTGGTTTTGTTGTGTCTGCCGTTTCCTCTGCCTCTTTTTCAGTTTTGTAACCGAGCATAAATCAAATGCAACAGAGGCGTGTTGAAATGCACGGGTATCATTTAGCTGTCTCCATCTCGTTAAAAAGGCTCGTTTACTCATAGGGCACATTAGCATAATCCTTCCCATTCTGCATTTATCTAGATGCACTTAGAAAAAAAAAAGAATAACTTTATCAGGTTGAAGAACAAGGGAGATCACGCTGTAAGAGCTTGAAGGGGAAATTGAGTAATTTCGTTGACAGCAATAAAGCAGAAAAATTATTCTGAAGCATTCGACCTTGACCTTCAGATTGACTCCTGTCCGCCATTGGGCGTGGCTACCTATTTTGCTGACCAAACACATACCAATGGGCACTCATTTTTGTCAAATATTCAGCCTTTTAACTACAGTCGTGGCCAAAAGTTTTGTGAATTACATAAATATTGGAAATTGGAAAAGTTGCTGCTTAAGTTTTTATAATAGCAATTTGCATATACTCCAGAATGTTATGAAGAGTGATCAGATGAATTGCATAGTCCTTCTTTGCCATGGAAATTAACTTAATCCTGAAAAAAACTTTCCACTGCGTTTCATTGCTGTCATTAAAGGACCTGCTGAGATCATTTCAGTAATCGTCTTGTTAACTCAGGTGAGAATGTTGACGAGCACAAGGCTGGAGATCATTATGTCAGGCTGATTGGGTTAGAATGGCAGACTTGACATGGTAAAAGGAGGGTGATGCTTGAAATCATTGTTCTTTCATTGTTAACCATGGTGACCTGCAAAGAAACGTGTGCAGCCATCATTGTGTTGCATAAAAATGGCTTCACAGGCAAGGATATTGTGGCTACTAAGATTGCACCTAAATCAACAATTTATAGGATCATCAAGAACTTCAAGGAAAGAGGTTCAATTATTGTTAAGAAGGCTTCAGAGCGTCCAAGAAAGTCCAGCAAGCACCAGGATCATCTCCTAAAGAGGATTCAGCTGCAGGATCGGAGTGCCACCAGTGCACAGCTTGCTCAGGAATGGCAGCAGGCAGGTGTGAGCGCATCTGCATGCACAGTGAGGCGAAGACTTTTTGAAGATGGCCTGGTGTCAAGAAGGGCAGCAAAGAAGCCACTTCTCTAAAAAAAACATCAGGGACAGATTGATCTTCTGCAAAAAGTATGGCGAATGGACTGCTGAGGACTGGGGCAAAGTCATATTCTCTGATGAACCCCCTTTCCGATTGTTTGGGGCATCTGGAAAAAGGCTTGTCCGGAGAAGAAAAGGTGAGCGCTACCATCAGTCCTGTGTCATGCCAACAGTAAAGCATCCTGAGACCATTCATGTGTGGGGTTGCTACTCATCCAAGGGAGTGGGCTCACTCACAATTTTGCCCAAAAACACAGCCATGAATAAAGAATGGTACCAAAACACCCTCCAATAGCAACTTCTTCCAACAATCCAACAACAGTTTGGTGAAGAACAATGCATTTTCCAGCACGATGGAGCACCGTGCCATAAGGCAAAAGTGATATCTAAGTGGCTCGGGGACCAAAACGTTGAAATTTTGGAAACTCCCCAGATCTTAATCCCATTGAGAACTTGTGGTCAATCCTCAAGAGGCGGGTGGACAAACAAAAACCCACTAATTCTGACAAACTCCAAGAAGTGATTATGAAAGAATGGGTTGCTATCAGTCAGGATTTGGCCCAGAAGTTGATTGAGAGCATGCCCAGTCGAATTGCAGAGGTCCTGAAAAAGAAGGGCCAACACTGCAAATACTGACTCTTTGCATAAATGTCATGTAATTGTGGATAAAATCCTTTGAAACGTATGAAGAGCTTGTGATTATATTTCAGTACATCACAGAAACAACTGAAACTAAGATCTAAAAGCAGTTTAGCAGCAAACTTTGGGAAAACTAATATTTGTGTCATTCTTAAAACTTTTGGCCACGACTGTAGTTTCTGGTAAATTATTTGTTATTATCAAGGCATTTATGATCATTAACCTGTTCAACATGTTTTGAAAATTCCATATCTGTTGGTTATTTAGATATCAGCTTCAGTGTTGTTGTTGTTGTTTTTATTAATAGACTATATATTTGTTGTTATTATTGATTATTACATATTTATATTATTATATTTGTTAATTATAACAGAAATAAAGTTGAAGTTAAAAATAATAATAATTTTGGTGACAAACTCTTCTTAGCACATCTTAACACTTGAATCAAAATTAAAAATGTTGTTTTGGCAGATCGGAAAAAAAAACAGCTTATTTAGTTGTTTTATTTGATATAATTCTAAAATGAAATCAAATTAATTTAGAAGAAATAAAATAAATATAAATAAATTTCAATTCAACTGCATCAATAAATAAAATGAATAAATGAAATAAAAATAAAATAAATAAACTTGATATAATTCTAAAATGAAATAAAAATTAATTTTAAACAAATTACAATAAATACTTTTGAGGCTTTTTTTTGTTGAGAATGTAGTTGTTTAGATTGCAACTATGCAGTTTATTTATAAGGATAGTGCCTATTTTAAAATATTTGTAATTTCTGAGAGACAGCGCGTCGGCGGCCATTAGCCTGCCATACTGAGCAAAGACGGTTGACATTGTCCATCCACAAGATGGCGACAGGACCGCATAATAAGCCCTTAGAGGAGGAAAAATACAGAGTAATTTTAAACTACAGCTGATCAAATCATTATTAAACTGGTAAGTAATATTCTAAGTCGATCTCTCTCTTTTGTATGTTGTAGTGCTGTATTTATACCATATAACTGTAGTGTATTGAATGTGAGATGGGACTATATCAGGAATGCGTGTTGTGTTGGCAGAAAGAAAGAAGAAGTGCCTGCATGTGTTTAGCGTTTTTCCTTATCGCAAACACAACAGCAATCTGGTAGTGATTGCACTGCTTTTTTCGGGGTTAATTATTGTGATATCCCGATTGCAACAGAGAATTACTGTAGACTGTAATAGACTGTAATACTGTAGGGAGATATCTCTGTAGACAGATGGCATTTCATGCCGTTCAGCCTTATAATCTTAATGTCAGCAAAATCACCTGTTTTGTCTTCACTTTAGACATTACGCTAGAGCATCATTCAAATACTAGCTCTAAAGTGAGGTTGGTGAATTAGTAACGGCATCTGCTGTTCTGATGTCAGCTGCAGATGTGAATGAATGGCGGAAGAAAGTAGTTCCTACAAAAGGATTTTGAGACTCTCCGTGTTTGGTTTTCTTTTTTTATATACACGATTGTGCCTTCGAACGGTTGTATAAACGCAATATCACACGAATAGCAGTGCGATGTGGCTGTATATCGTCATTGGTAATAAATAATCATTTTATTTTATTTTTTAGGAAGATTGTCAAATTACTTTTATCAGAATCAGAATCAGAATCAGAAAGAGCTTTATTGCCAGGTATGTTCACACATACGAGGAATTTGTTTTCGTGACAGAGCTTCTACAGTGCAACAGAATTACAGAGACAGGACAAACAACAGATAATAAATATATTTTAAAAATAAAAGTAATAGTGAATGCAAATATACAAATTGACAAGTGTATGTACAGGTATATTACTATATACAACAGCAGCTGTTATGTGCAAATTAGCATGTAAAATATGTTGTTAAATAAGTGTTTATGTGTATAAAAAGTGTATAGCAAGCAGTGATGTTTGTTTCATGATTACTATCATCAAGTGTTCATTAGATGGATTGCCTGAGGGAAGAAACTGTTTCTGTGTCGTGCTGTTCT
>CAIGQV010019356.1:773383-794273 GCA_903798115.1 Danio jaintianensis
TTTATTTATTTATTTATTTATTTATTTATTTATTTATTTATTTATTTTAATATTTTTATATTTTATATATATATATATTTTTTTATTAATTAATTTTAATTATTTATATTTTTATTTTATTTATTTATTTATTTGTATAATTTTATATTTTTTGTTTTAATTAATTAATTAATTAATTATTTAATTATTTAATTAATTTATTTATATTTTTTCTTTTCTTTTCTTTTATTTTGACATGTTGGTTCTTTGAGCAATTTGACCCAAGTGTGACATAATTAGATACCACTTATTTTCCAGAAGTTCATGTTTTTTCATTCACGACAGTATATGATAAATTGTTTGTTAAAGGTACAATCTAAGGTACAAAGGGTCAGAGATTCGCTCTTATCAGTCAGCTGTGACTTCACACTTCTCTCACTTTAAAGCCCCTTGATAAAAATGAAAAATCAAATAAACTGTAGGATGGAATAAAACGAGTTTCGCTCAATAGTCCCCGGGGCAATTTATTTCAGCGTTTTCTGGGCATCTTCATTGTATTGATTTCCCTGTTTGTCCGCAACTCCTCTGATATTTGAGTGTTTTTTTATTGAATAAGTGTTTGTCCATTGTATTGCGGGCTGGTTTTAGATGAATGGTCAGTTTGATTTGTGATTTAACCTTTACAGATATCTTTGACTGAAAATGGAAAGGCCAATGAAATATAACTGGCTTTGTAGCAGAATTGCAGGATCGTTTCTGTCTCATCCTATTAAAGCGTTTGTCCCCTTGTACTAAATCATTGTATGATATTTAAACAGCCACTCTTTTTGGATTGAAAACAACTAGTTGGCTGTCTTTTTTGGTGCTCTTTGCTCACAGTGAACAGCCATACTGCTTTGAAAGTGGCTTGATTGGGACATTTTAAAGATTCCTGATTTTGTTTTGAATAACATTTTTAACAATTATTCAAGGTCATAAAATAGTCATCACATTTTTATATCCACTGTAGCATCGGCTAGCATCGGTTTGGAATGGTTTGTTTAACAATCTAGTCTCTCCAATCCCCAACTTTTCAGTTCTTACTCTGCTCTGTCCAGAGTGTCCAGTCTGTCGTTATTGGTTTTGATGACTGGTTAGCCTAATGACTGGTTAGCCCTAATCTTCTCTGGCTCCTAAACTCTGGAATAGCCTTCCTGATAATGTCCGAGGCTCAGACACACTCTCTCAGTTCAAAACTAGATTAAAGACCTATCTTTTTAGTAAAACATACACTCAATGCATCGCATAAGGGTATGATGCATGAATGTGCTCCACGCAGGTTTTGGCATCTCGTTTATATACACTATGAACAGCAGCTACGCTAATTATTCTCTTTATTCTCTATTTCCACCTGGGGATACTCATCCCGAGGCCCCCAGAGACTATGCAGCGCCACTAATGCAATCCAAGACCTGTGAAGAGATGATCCCAAGGTTTCCATAATCCCGGACCAGGCCGTATCCTGAGCAGCTGCTGTGGTGGTCATGGAGGAGTGGAGAGCATAAGACTGATTCCTGTGAGACCCCAGTAACAGACGAGTCTTCGCTGACGTCCAGCTTTCTCCAGCCTCCGGCGCCTAGACTGCAGCTCTACACAAGACGTTTGGCCATAGGAGAAATGGTCGTGCCCAACTGAGCCTGGTTTCTCTCGAGGTTTTTTTTTCCTTCACTTTCGCAAATTGGTGAAGTTCGTTCCTCACCGCTGTCGCCACTGGCTTGCATGGTTCGGGACCTGTAGAGCTGCGCATCGATGGATTTGTTCTTCAATGTTTGGACTCTCAGCAGTGAAAATTAAACCACACTGAACGTAACTGAACTTAAACTCTAAAAACTGAACGGACACCATTCCAATTCACTATAATCTTCTATGTAAAGCTGCTTTGACACAATCTACATTGTAAAAGCGCTATAGAAATAAAGAGGAATTGAATTGAATTGAATTGAATTGAATTGAATTGAATTGAATTGAATTAGTCAGATGTCCAGGTCTGATGTAATTGGCCACATGGACTAGTCTGTTTTGACTGGTTTAGATAACCCTACTGTTCGATTGGTCAGATTGCCCAGTCTTTTGTGATTGGTTTATATAACCCTATTTGCTGTGACTGGTCAGTTAGCCCTAATCTTCTCTGATTGGTCAGATGGCCCAGTCTGTTGTGATTGGCCACATGGACTAGTCTGTTTTGACTGGTTTAGATAATCCTACTGTTTTCTGATTGGTCAGATTGCCCAGTCTTTTGTGATTGGTCAGATTGCTCAGTCTGTTGTGATTGGTTTAGGTGATTAGTCAGATGGCTCATGCAGTCTGTTGTGAATGGTCACAAATAGCAGTACTCTTCTTTTCTTGGCCTGATGGTCCAGTCTGTTGTGAATGGTCAGATTATAACCATATTCTTCTCTGATTGGTCATATGACACAGTTGGTTGTGATTGGTTTTTTGTTGCTACTGATTGGTTTTGATTGGTTTACTGCTTGCAGCACATGGCAAAAACCAAACATCCATTAGCTTAAGTGAATTTCAGTCCCTCCTCTGTGCTTGTAAACACAGGTTTAGGAACAGTAACAGCAGCTTCAGTTTTTTTTTTTTAAGTGGATTTGATTTGGCAGCCGAAAACTGATTCGTCTCAAGATTTTGATAACACAAATCAAACTCTTCCAGTCTCAGCTACAATTACGGTGTTTGAGGGTCAAAGTAGAATCCAGTGGGTCCAAACTACATCTGGAATTACAGGTTTTATAGTTGAAATAAAGATGAAATAGCACTTTTAACTTTGAGTTTTTTTTTTTTTTTTCAAAGTGACTCATCGTCTCAGAAACATTTTAAGGTTGTCCTACTTTCACTGGTTTCGACTGAGATTCTGCCATGTTAATCGTGTCTTTCTGCCAGTCCTGTAGTTCTGCCAAACACACACTGGTTTTGTGTGTTATTGTAAAATAGAGCAGGTTGTTTTTGTGGTTGCACTGGGCATTTGGACTGCTTGTGGATACGCTTTCCTCTACTGCACTAAAAACCACTTGAGTATGTCACAGTTAATAAGAAAGGTCAATGTAGCATAGAATTACATCTAATGGGCAGCAGTAATGAGTTTGCCTCTTATAGCGCTCTTAATTAAAACATATATGTCTAAGACAGATGGAGAGCTCTTTATGATGTCTTTATTGTAAGCATTACGTGGAAAGGTAATTAATTACAAAAACAATAATGCTAATAAAATGCATTTGCTGTAGAAAAAGGTCAGTTTCAGTGGCCATTTGTGCATGCATTTAGCATTATTATAGAAAGAAATATGATCCTTTTTAATAACCTCGATCAAAATTTAACCCAAAATAATAAAATGTGGGGGCGGCGCGGTGGCGCAGTGGGAAGCGCTGTCGCCTCACAGCAAGAAGGTCCCTGGTTCAAGCCTCGGCTGAGTCAGTTGGCATTTCTGTGTGGAGTTTGCATGTTCTCCCCGTGTTGGCGTGGGTTTCCTTCAGGTGCTCCGGTTTTCCCCACAGTCCAAAGACATGCACTATAGGTGAATTGAATAAGCTAAAATTGTTCGTAGTGTATGTGTGTGAATGAGTGTGTATGGGTGTTTCCCAGTGATGGGTTGCAGCTGGAAGGGCATCCGCTGCGTAAAACATATGCTGGATAAGTTGGCGGTTCATTAATTAGATTAATAAAGGGACTAAGCCGAAAAGAAAATGAATGAATGAATAATAAAATGTGAAAGCATTTTCAGAAAATGTATATACTTGTAGTGTTTATTGATATGTTAAATCTGCGTTTTATAATAATTTTTTTTTATATATTTTAATTTTAGATAAAAATCTTAGCCTTGAAGTTTTGTATTTCTCATATTTTATTTATTATTATTTTTAAATCTTTAAATTAGTTTAGTACAGTTTAGTATATTAGTATATTTTATTTTAGTTTTGGTTTTATTCATTAAAGTACTTTTATGTAAGTTTGTTGCTACATTTCATTACAATATGAATAAACTTATTTCAGCTTAGTTTCATATACAGTGAGTAAGGAACAATTGTTATTTCTTTAAATGATAAAAATTATATTTTATAGAAACTAGAAAACCAGATGGCAAAGAGATTTATAGAGAGATAGTATGCTAGTGTATGTAATATATATTATACATGCTGACTATTATTTTAATGTTTAATGTAAGTTTAATTGAATTGAATTCATTTTTTATTTATTCATTCATTCATTCATTTTCCTTCGGCTTAGTCCCTTTATTCATCAGGGGTCGCCACAGCGGAATGAACCGCCAACTTATCCAGCATATGTTTTACACAGCAGATGCCCTTCCAGCTGCAACCCAGTACATGAAACATCCATACACACTCATTCACCACATACACTACGGCCAATTTAGTTTATTCAATTCAACTATAGCGCATGTGTTTGGACTGTGGGGGAAACCGGAGCACCTGGAGGAAACCCACACGAACACGGGGAGAACATGCAAACTCTACACAGAAATGCCAACTGGCCCAGCCGGGACTCGAACCAGCGACCTTCTTGCTTTGAGGCCACAGTCCTAACCGCTGAGCCACCGTGTCACCCTTATTTAATTCAATTTAATTTAATTTAATTTAATTTAAATTTTTTTTTTTTTTTTTTTTTTTTACATAGCTTTTAAATGTGTTGTTGCTATAATTTACTTTGTATGAGATTTTACTATGGTCTTAAATGATTAATTTAGTCCAAAATTGTCCTTTTTTTCAGCCAATAAGTGCTGCTAAACTCAATACTAATCGCTTGCACTGCTGTGCAATTTATTTGCTGTCAAACTGTGACTTCTGGTCAACAACAAAAAAAATCCCAGCGTTTATCCTATACTGTCCTAATATTTGCTCTTCCTCAGATCTGGTATACTCTCTCACACCGTCTGTGAGCTGCCCGTTCGTGCCCCATATATTCACATCTGCGTTTGTGAGACACAGATATTTGCCCTCCTTTTCCAGCACCTTGAGGGAAAAGGTTTCACAATGCTTTTGGTAGGGCTCCAATTTAAATAGCCAAACACAGTAATTGTACAAATAGCTGATTGCAATGCATCCTAATGCATAGGGCGACTGGATAAGAAGAGATGTTTGGTGTAATTAGCAAATAACATGTTTGGATAAGCAAGAGTGGAGTCATAACCCAATGCAAGCGAACACCCTACAGCTGCTCTCTTTGGGTTTCTTCAAGCTTTTGCTGTATAGTTTTGTGCATGTGTGCGTATAAGACAGGTCAAAATTCTAGTGTTCGACAGGTTACGGCGCTTGTCTGAACAGCAGCCCCATTTGTATGGATATCTGAGTGGCTATAATGACTACACATCCCATCTCGGCTTAGCTCTGGACCAGAAATGGCCTTTATTACCGCTCCACATGCAAATGCCATATGCAAATACAGGTTCATTAGATCTTCCACTGACAATTTAGTTTCTTCTCCCAGTGTATCGCTTTTCCCTGCCCTCTTTTTCTGAGGGGGGGAAAGTGGGTCAGCTCGTGGCGTTGTCTGCTTCCAGCCTGAATGACAATAATAATAGACCTCACACAAATGGATACAAATAACAACAGATATATGTAGCACTGGTATTTACTGGACTGTTTTAACCATATGTATCATCCAGATTTACTAGGTACACTGCAAAAAACATTCATAAAATACATAAAAAAATATTTATGGGACCTTTATCTGCTTTCCAACAACTTTTAACCTTAAAAAGTTGGGAAAAGTGGCTTTTTATGAACATTTTTAAGAGTTTTAAGTGATATATTGTCTGGGTTGGCGTTGTATATTACGCTACAGAAACCTTGTAATAAACTGCCAGTACATTTTCTGATATTGTACACACTTATTTCTCTATATATTATTTCTTATATGTTATATTATTTCAAACTACTAAAATGTCAATAAAAGTCACTTTGTTAAACTGTAGAGTTGAATTCTCAACATTAAAAGTCGACAGCGCAGAGATCGACATCCCATAATGCAATTCACAACCGTAAATAAATGGAAAACACTTTTTAAATCACAAAATACGGAAGCTGTTAATTACAGATGTATTTTTACAGTGTATAATGTGGGTTTGAGTAAAATCTTCTATTTGTTTCCGTTTGTAAAATTGATAACATTTCTTCCAAATTTAAAAAGAAAATAATGTCATTTGAAGTTCCCTAGAGAATTTCAGTTTGTTAGAAAACTAGTTTTCATTCGTTGTGATTGAAAAATCAGGGTTATTCCACCAAATAGTGATTTCTAAACTATTTTTTGGTAACACATTGGTATTGTTTTGTCTAGAAAATAAACAATACACATTTTATTTTACGTTTGAAAGCACTGATCAAGAGCCGGTGTCCTCGAAACGTTGCACGCTTTGAGTTAACCTTTTTAATTTAATAAATTGGTTGGCTGAGCACCCATTTAGAGTGATGTGCGTGCTTTTGTGATTTTTATTTTTTTTTTTAAATTTGAAAGCACTGTCATCAGTTAATAACTTGAATTGTGTTTTATTAAAACACATAGCTGTAATAAGTTGTTTTCAAGTTGTACATTGACAGTATTTCTCACACACTAAAAATGCTGGCTTGTTTTAGTGCAAATTGGGGGAAAATATGAGCAAACCCAAAACATCCTATCTTATCTGATCTTTTTTTGTTTCTATATTTTTCTATATTTGTTTTCTATATTGTTTAACCCAAAATTTGGGTTTGTCCATATATTTTCTCCCAAATTCGGCACTGCAAAAATGCTTTTCTTACTTTTTGTCTTGTCTAATCCAAATATCTAAACATTCTTAAATCAAGAAGCATTTTCTAGACAAGCAAAAAAAAGCTGTCTTGTTTTAAGAAATAGCATGTCAAAATTAAGTGAGTTTTTCCTTAAAACAAGCTAAATGATCTGCCAATGGAGTAAGCAATGTAATAATCTTGTCTTTCCTCTGGACATTTATCTTACCCCTTTGGCAGATTATTTAGCTTGTTTTAAGGAAAAACTTATTTAATATTCACATATTATTATTTAAAATAAGACAATAGTTTTTGCTTGACTAGAAAAAAGATTCTTGATGTAAGAATATGGTAACACTTTTGAGAAACTAATACATAGCAACCTGTTTTTGTCTTTGCCATGACAACTTGACATTACCAAGACAACAAAACCTGTCATAAATCTGTCATAAACATGATTGTCATGAGGTCATTATAATTGTCATTATTCTCATCATTTTTTCAGTGGAACAAACTGTATTTGTCATTAAATTGTCTCACTTAAAGTGCCATTACATTATTATTTAATGACGTTTTTTCAGCTTGTACCACTAGCTACGTTTCCATCCACCTATTTCTATGCGCATTTTGGATATGCGCATAAAAAAATCGGTTGATGGAAACGCTAATATGCGCATAAATTTTGAAAATGCGCATAAAAAATGTATGCGCATAACTGAGTAGGATAAACTTTTTATTCGATAGTTTATGCGCATAAACTACAATGGAAACACTTTTACCGAACAAATTCCAGTATGCGCATTAAAAAAAGGTCATGTGATTTTGTTATAAGAGATCATGTGATGATAAAAATGTTTGTAAATGGACAAACCAGCAGGCTGAGCACATTGTAAAGCATCTGAAATGTTGTTTTGGTCATTCTAAAATGCCTTTACCATTTCAGTATTAGTGTTATTATATTATTAATGACCTCCAGAATTGTTAAGAGCGTCTGTGCTCCGCATCTCATGCCTTCAAACACCACCACGCGTTCACTGCGTGTCAGCATTGCCTTCTGAGGTGCAAGTCATTTATTAAATGAAGAAAAGATTGACGCAGCTTCTCCTACCTCAGCAAATTACGTTTTTACTGTTGATATTTGGTGCCATTTAATCAGGAAGTGACGATTTTGTTCTCTTTGACTCGTTGGATGGAAACGCTGCTTTATTCGCACATCTTTTATGCGATATTCCAGTTTTGCGCATGAAGTTAATTCAGATTTTTGGATGGAAACATAGCTACTGTAGTTGAGGTAAAAAAAAATCTTAATGACGTTATAAAATTTATGACACATTTATAATGGCTTCATGGCAGTCATGTTTGTGACAGATTTATGACAAGTTATGTTGTTAAGTTGTCATGACGAAGAAAAAAAGCAGGGGTTCGTTCTTCGATGCACTCGATGATTTTGCAGATCCTGGATCTCTTAATGTTGATAACAGATCTCTGGCTAATTTGGTTCTTCAAACAAGTTTGCGAATCAGATTAAAATGTCTGGATTAACTGATCTAAGATCGCTGCGTGTGTGGTGAAGGACAGATCTATCGATCCTCGAAATCATGATCAGCAATGCAACGATTGGGTGACGGCACAGTAGCGTAATGACATCATCTGATTACTATTCAATTATCCATGTGAGCAAAATTACATAAAATTCGTAGTAAACGGTTTGTTAAATATGATACGCAATAACTTTCCACATGTGTTGTGGGCTGCAGGCTTTACACTTTCATGTGTCAAGAGTATTTAGAAATTTATTTAGTTTTACTTTCAGAGCGAATTTTCTTTATTATAGTAGGCCTATTCAAGTGTCTCAATAAATGGCTGTTTAAATTAATTTTGCATCAAAAAAGCATTTTGATATGTGTAAAGGTGTCTGTCATGTCTGGCATATTATCTGTCAAAACGTGTGCATGACTGCATAAATTATTATTCCTTTCCTTAAAAAAATGAGAATATTGGCCATGTCTATTATCATATACAAATTGTACTAAAGCTGGGTCGGTACCTTAAAAGAGTGCACATTTGAATCTGAAAAGTCCATATTAATTAATGTTAATTAACAGCCCGTGACAGTTTTTGTACTTTTATTTCGGAGTGTAGATTGCATAACAGTTTTATTTATAATTTTTTTAAAAACTTCTATTTATATATAAATTTAGGTAATTTTTTACTATTTTACTATTTTCCTCACTGTATGTAATCTATAGGCAGGCCCACACGGAATCTGCGCTCGCAGAAATCCGCAGATTTTTAGCCCATCATTGACTCTATTTATTTACTTCTCTAAATGTGTGTAAATTTATATTTATTCAGTTTTTAAATTAATTTTAGTAATATTATTGACTTTCCCAGTGATGGGTTGCAGCTGGAAGGGCATCCGCTGCGTAAAACATATGCTGGATAAGTTGGCGGTTCATTCCGCTGTGGCGACCCCAGATTAATAAAGGGACTAAGCCGAAAAAGAAAATGAATGAATATTATTGACTAATATGAGAGTGTTCATTTGATTTATTTACAATACAGTTTGTAAAGTCATATTTTCTGTCTTTTAGTGGATATATTGTATGAGAGACTTGCTTTGTTTACCAAATAAGGGGATCTAGATGTTAAATAAGTTAAAAAGCTATTATTTTTTATTTCATGTATTAAGTTTTTAGTTACGATAGTGCTAAAATAAATCTGCATAAATCCGCTGATTTTTACAAACTTCTCGGTAGAAATAGCAAAAAATGTCCGCAGATTCTGTCTGGCCCTATCTATAGGTTACTACTGTAAGAAAATGTCAGCATTCGGTGCATACTTTCAGTATTACCTTTGCTTGAAATGACCCGATCTAATCCTGTTTATATGAAATAAGCCTTCTCCTGAGCAGGTTTGAGCTACCAGAACTGTTGCTATGATAACTGAGCAAATGACAGTTGTTATAAGCATGGATATAATCTCATTCACATTCATGTCAGTTCATGGTTACAAAGGTTTCATGACAGCCTTATGAACACCCCTTCAAGTAAAGTGTTTTAGATTCAACAATTTTAAGATATTTGGACTAGAAACAAGACAAAAAATTGAAGTAAGAAAAGCATTTTTTGCAGTGTGGCTGAAACAACCCATTGAGACGTCAGCAGTCTTTTTTTCCCAGCATCCAGATCTCCAGTGCTGCCTTCATCACCTCTCATCCCAAAGGTTTTTCAGCAATAGTTCTGTCAGGTTCACCTTTCAGTGAATCCTCATCTCCTCTCTGCTTCGTCAGGCCTGGAAGAGGCGTTTTTGCAGCGCTGATGGCTGTTTGTTGTTGCTCCTGAGATGAAGAGAGAGAGAAAAAGATGGAGATTGGACTCCCCTTGATTTTGATCGCCGTGGATCAAGCATGTTTAATAGGTACACAAAGCAGCATGCCACTCCATCTGGACTTTGATCTCTGTGCAAGGGCCGAGGCCTGAAGAAAGGATGCGCTGCTCTTTTGATGATGCTGCGCTCTGGACCGCTTTGTTTAGGAAGAGATTAATTGAAGTCGGAGCAGCTGTGTTTCTGTCAGCGCCTGCAGGTAGAATCATGCTCCTCTGCACGGCACAACGTAAAGCAGTTCTCACGGGCGGCTTGAGTTGCTTTGGAGAAACATGCATTTGTGGAGCTGTAGAATTCATGGCATGAATTATCTGCAGGCGCATTAAATCTGCCAACATAGATAGGCTCATTCTGAAAACGTAGCCCTATATACATTTCTGGAGATCGCGAATTATGTAGCCAGAAGTACGTATGGCTGCATTTCGTCTTTAAAACGAACGCTACGGGGCGGTATGATGCTATTCCTTTTCACGCTTACCAGCTGACCGCTTACCTCCGTATGGACGGCTTTCCCTCTGTTACCAGTTTGTCCAGTGGCTCGCCATGTACGTCGCCGGACTTGAGACGCAGAAAGGAGTTGACCACAATGACGGGGTTCAAGTCCCATGAAGAACGGTTCCAGAAAGCGGGTAAGACAAAAGTAAAAGCCAAAAACTCAAATAAACAAGTAAATAACAGGGTGAGAATGTGTAAAATCTGAAAACGTGGTAAAAATCAGGCAAGAGCTTTTCTTTTTCTGGATTGCTTTTTAAAACTGTTGGTTGGGTTTAGGGAAGTGGGTGGGCGGGTCAATCGGTGCTTTTGAAAACACTATTGGTTGGGTTTAGGGAAGGAGGAGGGTGGGTCAGTCAGTCAGTCGACAGCGGCCTCTGGTGGATTTACTTGAGAACACCAGGCTCGAATGGCACTCGCCAGAGAAATTTGAGATCTGATAAAGCGTACACAGCGGGCTCTGGTGGATTCGCGAAAACAAAAACTTACTTCCTGGGACGTATTTGACGCTCTCCAGAAATGTATATAGGGGTATGTAATCAGAATGAACCTGGGTTGAAATCTGCGGGACGCTCTTCGGCACGAGATGGAAGTAATGGTACAGAGTCCTTTAAAGGGATAGTTCATTTATTCATTCATTCATTTTCCTTCGGCTTAGTCCCTTATTTATCAGGGGTCACCACAGCGGAATGAACCACCAACTATTCCAGCATATATTTTACGCAGCGGATACCCTTCCAACCGCATCCCAGTACTGGGAAACACCTATACACTCTCATTCACACAAACACTCATACACTATGGCAAATTTAGTCCATCCAATTCACCTATAGCGCATGTGTGTGAACTGTGGGGGAACCAGAGCACCCGGAGAAAACCCACGCCAACACGGGCAGAACATGCAAACTCCACACAAATGCCAACTGACCCAGCCGGGACTCGAACCAGAGACCTTCTTGCTGTGAGACGACAGTGCTAACCACTGAGCCACCGTACCACCCTCTAAGGATATAGTTCACCCCAAAAAAAATTTATTTACTCACTATTTACTCACCTTCAAGTGACTGTCTTTTTTTATCTGTTGAACACAAAAGAAGTTATTTTGAAGAATGTTGAGTTTCACAGCAGGAAAAATAAACATACTGTCTAAAAAATATCCGTAAATTAGCAGTTTTCCGTATTTTGTGATTCATGTTTTTATTTTTATTTTTCCCCATTTATTTATTTATATAAGTTTGAAAAAGTAAACATTTGTAATAGTTTAAAGTGATATATTGTCTGGGTTGGTGTTGTATATTACTCTACAAAAGCCTTGTAATAAACTGCCAGTACATTTTCTGTTATTTTATAGACTTATTTCTCTATATATTATTTATCATACATTATTATATTATTTCAAACTACTAAAATGTCAATAAAACATTTGTTAAACTGTAGAGTTGAATTTTCAATATCAGAAGTCGACAGAGCAGAGATCAACATCCCATAATGCAATTCACAAAATATCATTCATTTTCTTTTCGGCTTAGTCCCTTTATTAATCTGGGGTCGCCACAGCGGAATGAACCGCCAACTTATCCAGAATATGTTTTACGTAGCGGATGCCCTTCCAGCTGCAACCCATCTCTGGGAAACATCCATACACACACTCATTCACATACATGCACTACGGACAATTTAACCTACCCAATTCACCTATAGACCATTTTGAGGGATGTAAACAATAACAATGGTCCTATTGTATTTCCTGTATTGCATTTTGAATTTCTATAGCTTCCAAGAATCCAAAAAGGTCCACATATGGATAAATAATGTTATGGCAGCCGTTTTAATATTATGATATTATTAAATTGCCTTTTGTTACTGTTATTAAATAGTTTGGTAACAAGCAGGAAATGCTTAAGGGCCAGTGACATCGCCACATTGAAATGGTCTATACCACATGTCTTTGGACTTGTGGGGGAAACCGGAGCACCCGGTGCAAACACGGGGAGAACATGCAAACTCCACACAGAAATGCCAACTGACCCAGCCGAGGCTCGAACCAGCGACCTTCTTGCTGTGAGGCGAACGTGCTACCAATGCGCCACCGTGCAGCCTTCACAAAATATGTAAAGTGTTAATTAACAGATATTTTTGCAGTTTTTAAGGTTTTCAGCATTTTTTAAAGTTTCTTAGTGATCAGCAGAAGAAAGAAAGCCAAATAGGTTTGTGAATAAGTAAATGATGACACAATTTACAGTTTTGGGTGAACTGTCCCTTTAAAGCTGTAGTCCAGGGGTCACCAATCTCAGAGGTTTCTCTCGTTTCACTTCACAGCTTTCAGCTTTACTCTGCTTCATACTACCATAATAATAAGTACTGAATACTTAACTCATCCATCAATATGATTTCTGCAGGAGTAAGGATGATAAAGACCACAACTCCCATGATTCCACACGCAGTCCCCACCAAAAATTCCCTGTTGTTTGTTGTGAAAATTATATATTGTTCCTTTAAATCTACAGATCGTAAATCTCGGATTCTAATGTATATCACATCAGAAATTGGTGTCAATCATGCAAATTATTATGGTACGTTCACACTAGAGAATGACACGTGAGTGGATTTTCACTCTTGTCCCGTCCCACTCCCAGACCAATGTTTAAAAAATAATCCTGTCCCATCCTGCTCCTGTTTAAAATAACTCCCGCTCCTGTACCACTACCATATATATTTTTCTTCATTTAGCCTTTATGTAATACATAGAATTTTATTTTACCTGCTCTCCAATAGATGCTTGGCTGATTCTTTCCCGACTTTGCCTTGCAAGTGTGCCTTTTCAGACCGCTCGTCTCTGAATCACTATACTTGACTAAGATTAAGCATGTTTTACAAGCAGCATACGGCGTGCTATCACCGTCACAGTTTACTCTCATGAACTTCATTAATATTTCCGACTTCCCAACCAGTTCTGTTAATTTAATGGACATGTCATTACCTCTGACTTAGCGCTGCAAATCATTTTTCACCACATCAATTTCTCTGTGAGTGTTAGCTCCCTCCATCATTGCTTTTTAAATTCCGGCGTGGAAGCCGTGACAAAAAGTACTGATGGCTTCTGGGTCATGTAGTTCATTTTTAATTGCATTACATTGTAGGCAATTTAAAAGGAAACTACAAAATGGCAGTGCATTTTCTTTTTTGTCATCTTCCTATTGGTTGATTCCCGCTCCTGTCTGCTCCCATTAACTATTTTATCCTGTACTGTCCCAATCCTGTGATTATTAGCAAAGATGACCCCCATCCCCGTTGGATTCCAGAAAAAATGCAGATGCAGATGAAGCGTTAAGCATGAGTGGTTTACATGTTAAGTCAATGCAAAGATGCGATTAGAAATCCTGCCGCGTTTTGAGCGAATGATATAGTGCGAATTGATCGTTTTGGGCATTTAACTATGGAGCCAGATCAGTCTCAAAAATAATACATTTGCATTCATAAAATTCATAAATGCACAGCATAAATGCACTCACTGTATTTATTATTACTTAAACTTTTAATAAGGATGATTAAAAAAAATTGTTTTGGCAAAATGGTGCCCCTCCATGTGCGGCACCCCTATGCACTGCATATACTGCATACCCCATTTTTGCGCCACTGTATAGGAGTGTGAACCAGAGTTTTGCGCAGCTTCTTAAGGAGCTTCTTAAGTTTATTCAGTAAGGAGCATTTTGATTGGTCGATTAAAAACTCACCGCGATTGGCCAAACAAAACATCCTTCAAAAAAAGACATGTACGAATCATGTCCTGCCAGGAAGCTCTCACAAATACCCCACACAAATTCAAAGGACTCCATGCTCGTGTGAGCATTTTCAAATGCACATTCAGTGGTTCATAAACACTTCTAACATAATTCAATCCAAGAACTTCATATATACATAATTGTGTAAACATTTTATATGTATTTAGGTAAGATGCATATGTGTGCCCCTTTGGGAAATATTTTTGCTTTTTACTTTTGAATTGATGAATTGTGTTTTGAATTTACGAATTGGAGTTGTGGATTGATGAATTCTGCTGTGCATTTATGAATTTTATGAATGCAAATGTATTATTTTTGAGACTGATCTGGCTCCATATTTAATGCACTTAATGGATGATTCATGTGAATCGTTCAAGTTAAAAAATCAGAAATCTGAATTTCTAATAACTGATTTCTTTTATCTTTTTCATGATGGCAGTACATAATATTTGACTAGATATTTTTCAAGATACTAGTATTCAGCTTAAAGTGACATTTAAAAGCTTAACTAGGTTCATTAGGTTGATTAGGCGAGTCATTGTATGACAGTGCTTTGTTCTTTAGACCAGTGGTCCCCAAACTTTTTATCACTGCGGACCGTCATTGCTTGACAATTTTACCGCAGACCGTGGGGGTGGGGCGGTGGTTCGTAGGTAGCTAGGCAACCATCAACCGTTTTCTCAGAGGATGACAAGCTGACAAAACATTGCTGTCACTCTGATACAAGTTTTATTTATGGAGAAAATTACAAAGCACTGCAGTGTTTGGGTGTTCTGTGTTTGTCTGAGATTAGTTGACCGAAATGTATATATTCCATACAAGCTGAAGCTGATCAGTCAGTTCTTGTTACGTGACTAGTGGTGTGCTCGCGGCATTCATTCATCTGGGTGCCTCTGGAAGGGGCGAGCGCGTCATGCCGCTTGCATGCACAAGCCGCACACTTCCATTGGAAATAACGAACTTGCGCGAACTCTAGAAAAGACACGATATGCGAACAACCCCTAAAAGGCCGCTGTCATTTGCGATCTCCAGCAGTTGATCTTCTTGCACAGACATGCTGGATTCACCTGATTTGTTGACAAATGGGTTGTGGCTTCATTCCTTGGCAGTTTGCGGGTCCTTCACTGCGCCTTTTCCCCTTAGCAAAGAAACTTTCCAAAGACGTCTGAATTTGGGTGCTCAAGTGACCAAGATGTAAGTGAGAGAATACGGTGATTTTTCAAAATAAAAGATTTTTCAAAATAAAAGATCGTTCAGACTCAGATAATAAATAAAACGGAAATAACTAATGATTTCTTTTGCGGCCCGGTACCAATTGATCCACGGTACCAGTCTGCGGCCCGGTGGTTGAGGAACACTGCTTTAGACAGTCAAAATTGTTTTTGTAATAATAGGGGCTGATAATATTGACCCTAAAATGTTTTTTTTTTATTAAAAACTAGTTTTATTCTAGCCAAAATAAAACAAATAACACTCTCTCCAGAAGAAAAAATATTATAGGAAATACTGTGAAAAAAATCTTTGCTCTGTTAAACATAAATTGGGAAATATTTGAAAAAGAAACAAAAAATCACAGGAGGGTCATTTTTAACCCCCCCACCCACCCAAAAAAAATGTACAGAGTGCAGCTTTAATACCAAGTATGAAGCACTCATCAGGCTTATATGAGCTTCTGTAACATTTACCAAGCATGGATCGCCAATCCTCAGCAACTCGAGGGTATGATTGGATTTGTTTGTGAAAGAGAAGGACAATTTCAGTGCAGTCGGTTCAGAGAAAACAATTTGCACTGCAGATGGATCTCCATCATTCGATTAAACCCTGCGATAGGTAAGGAGGCAGACAGCTGGATGAAATGCTGAAGTTGAATCAGCAAATTTGATGCAATTTTCACATTGAACTTCTCTCCGACTGATCGTGGCGCTGTGGCATCCCTAACCCAGTATTTCTGGATATGTGCAGTTGGAAATGAATCATTTCAAGGCTTCAGATAACAAACTTGAGAGCAAATTTTGCAATCGTTTATGTAGTAGAAATTGTGTCTGGCATATTTAGAACAAGAATCATTTGATGACATATTAAAAGCCCCAAAGTATTAAATGATTGGCATATTTAAGTCTTTAAAGCATTATACTTTAAATCACTATTTTACCTATTTGATAGCATTACCCCATTTTATTATAACTTAAATGGTTTAAAATGTACTTTAGTATTTACAAATTCTGTAGTTCTGCATATTTGTCATGGATGTTTTTATTTATTTATTTATTTTTAGTTTTTGTCTTTTCAATGATCCCTGGATATTTTTAAAAGAAATTTAGGCACGCGAGTATATTTTTAAAATGTTTTTTAATATATTATTTTTAAATAATATTTATTTATTTGTTTGTTTGTTTTTTTAATTATTATTTTTAATTATTATTATTTTTTTTTTATCTTGTTTTAAGGATTCCTGGATTTTACTCCAATTTTTAGGCACATTAGTATATTTTTGGTTTTATTTACTTATTTTAATTTTTTTGTTTTGTTTCAAGGATACCTGGATATTTTTACAATTTTTTAGTATATATTTTTATATATATTTTTTAAATGTTTTTTTAATGTATTATTTTTAATATTAAATATTACTTGTTTGTTTGTTTTTTAATTGTTATTTTTTATTTATTTTATTTTTTAGTCTTGTTTAAAGGATTCCTGGATATTTATACTCAAATTTTTAGGCACATTAGTATTTATTTATTTATTTATTTACTTGTTTTTTAATGATTATTTTATTTTATTTTATTTTATTTTATTTTATTTTATTTTATTTTATTCATTCATTTTCTTTTCAGTTTAGTCCCTTTATTAATCTGGGGTCGCCACAGCAGAATGAACCGCCAATTTATCCAGCCCTTCCAGCTGCAACCCATCACTGGGAAACATCCATACACACTCACTCACACACATACACTATGGACAATTTAGCTTACGCAATTCACCTATAGCGCATGTCTTTGGACTGTGGGGGAAACCAGAGCACCCGGAGGAAACCCACACCAACACGGGGAGAACATGCAAACTCCACACATAAATGCCAACTGACACAGCCGAGACTTGAACCAGCGACCTTCTTGCTGTGAGGCGATTGTGCTACCCTCTGCGCCACCGTGTGCCCCTTTATTTTATTTTATTTTATTTTATTTGTCTTGTTTTAGGGATTCCTGGATATTTTTACTCAAATTTTTAGGCACATTAGTATTTTATTTCGTTTTATTTATTTATTTATTTATTTATATATTTATTTAAATTGTGTTGAGTTAAATATATTTAATACTGTATTTTCTTAATATTTAAATATGTTTCCATTTTCTTTTTAACTTTAAAATCCTGCTTAATTATGGAGATGTCAGTATAATGCATTTTTCATTTTCAGCCCTTGTTAACCTAATAAAGGGCTAATAAAATTACCCTAAAACTGCTTTTATTCCAGCCAAACTAAAACAAATAAGACTTTCTACAGAAATTCTGTAGACATCTCCTTGATCTATTAAACGATTACTTGAGAAATATTAGGAAAAAAACCTTTCACTTTTCATTTTGCTTTCAAATGTACATAGACGGACAGACTTCTCTTTGACCAATCACAGCACGTCTCGATATCTCTGGGTGTGTGCAATTGTGTAATGAGTCCTGCTAAAGGTTAATGAAGGGGGTTTGAGCTCCGGGCACAAACATTATCTGACTTTGAGGACTAAGCAAGCTAAGCTCAGATGAATGTAATGAAGAGGAAAGTCATTAGTAGAGAAGCGATCACGCTGCGTTCCTCAGATGTATCGCGGGGGCCGGGATGGACCATTGTTGCTGCTTTATCAATCTTTATTTGTTTGATTTCTCAGGGCCGCTCAAGGGTAGGTGGGCACCATGTGAGTGGTCAGCCTTCTCCTCGGCTTTCCAATTCAATTTATCCACACAACGAGACCTGGACGTCCATCGTTTTGGCATTTTGAGCGTTTGTCAGGCAGTCGTGTTCATTAAGCAGCAGCCTTGAGTCCTAATATTGGTGCTCCCTAGTCATCAGCATCAGGAAATCTCGAGCCGGAAAGAAAGAAAATGGATCCTAGAGTTGTACCCTGAGCCTTTACTGTCAGCCGCTCGCTAATTAAGATTGGCTGCGAAGGTTTTTCAATCACCAAGGTTTTTTTTGTTTTTTTCCATCAGCTTGTGCGCCAATGCACAGTAATGAGTGCTTTAATGAGCTTCCTGGCACTGCGCCGATGCTTCTAGGTTGTATATTCAGGCTAGATGTTGCTTTGTGTTGTTTTTGACTGGAATGGATGGGTATACAAAGGCTTTTTCGATAACATTAAGTATTAGGGGTGGAATGGGCAGTTTGGTTTGTATCACGGTTCTATGGTTCTACGGTTTTTATCATGGGCTCATTCTGAAAACATAGCCCTGGATATTGCGAATTATGTAGCCAGAGGAATGCAAGAAGCAAGAAGGTCACTGGTTCGAGTCCCGGCTGGGTCAGTTGGCATTTCTGTATGGAGTTTGCATGTTTTCCGTGGGTTTTCTCCAGGTGCTCTGGTGTCCCCCACAGTCCAAACACATGCGCTATAGGTGAGTTGATTAAACTAAATTGGCCGTAGTGTATGAGTATGTGTGTGTGAATGAATGTGTATAGATGTTTCCCAGTACTGGGTTGCAGCTGGAAGGACATCCGCTGTGTAAAACATATGCTGGATAAATTGGCGGTTCATTCCGCTGTGGCGACCCCTGATGAATAAAGGGATTAAGCTGAGGGAAAATGAATGAATGAATGGTATTTTGATTTTGATGTTCAGTGACTTGATTGTTTTATTGTGTTGTTTTTTTTTTATTTGTTAGGCAGTAGATTTTAATGATATAAAATAAAGTTGGCCATAGAAAACAGCTGATTTGATGAGGTTTAATGAAAGATTTAATGAAAGATGCTTTTGAAGTCAAATCCATTGGTTACGGTATTTGCCTTTAGTTTTTGCTATCATGCAGGTAAATGAGAAAAATGTATAAAAAAAATTATAAAATGTATATATATTTATATATCGACTATTGGTCTCCATATCTATAGAGTTATGGGTTATCAGTATCAGTCAAAAATTCCACATCGGTCCAACATAGTTCAATGTTCAGAAAAGGAACGAAAAACACTGTCGAACCATTCCATGTGGTTCAACTGTATTCATATGAAGCTCCAAGAACACTTTTGTGCTCCAAAACGACTTTGGTTCACTTTTCTTTTCACATCCAGTCATGGTGTGTGTTTACCACTGATGCGGAAGGCATGCTGTTCATATTTAAAATGGTATTCACCACCATGCCACACTTTGAGCTAGACTTTAGGGATGTAGGGATGAAAGGGATGGTAAGGGAACAGTGGGATGAAAGGGAAGGGAAGTAAGAGGATAAACAGTGAACAGGTAGGTAGGTTGATCGGGCGTCCTACGATGATGCCCAGAGACTCAGAGTGGGGGTACCGTCTCTGTAATATTTTGGTAGAATGATTGGACCCCCAATTCAACCTAGGAGGGAAGAGAGGGTTATAGGATTGTTAATGGGAGGCGAGGAAATAGAGGAAGGGAGGGTGGGTTCGAGAGAACGAGAAGAACAGTGCTGGAGGGCTGGTCTGCATTAAATAAGTTTTAGGGAGAAGGTGATTGGTTAAGCAGACAAAGTGAGGCGTGGTTCCGCTGCCGAACCTTTGTTAACAAGTTAACTCCATGAAAAACCAAAGTGTATGGAGAAGGTGGAGGTGAAGTGTCAGATGGTCTGCCGACTGTTTGGATGTGCTTATATATGAATAAATGTGCCCACACTAGAGCTCTTGTTGTGTTACCCACTGAAGTGTCCTTGTGTGAGTGCTTACTGACTCAAACCAGCAGTCTGGGGTTGTGAATCGAGCCGCAGGGCAGTCAGGTGTGTAAACCTAATGTCATGTAACAGGCCGGTGTCATTGTGTGTGTTTGTGCCTTGTATTCCACCCACCAAATGTCCCCACAAGTATCGCAATACCAGTAAGTTTTGTTTTGGTCCCCCACTCAGAAGAATATTTTTGCTGTTTGTCCAAACTACTTATTTAAAATAAGCTAAATCAACACAATTCTTCAGTTTTTTTTTTTGGGGGGGGGGGCAACTTAATTGTTTTATGTTCAATCTACTTAAATTAGCAGAAACAATTAAGTGAACTTAATTAATATTAATTTGTGTTGAGGCAACATGAAGGAATTGTGTGAAACCCAGCATTTTTTTACAGTGCATGAGGAAAACGGCTTATAAATCACACAGAATCAAGTATTTTGAAAATGTAAAAATTCTGATTGTTTTCTGTGAGGGTTGGGTTTAGGGGTAGGGGAAGAGAATTTAAAGTCTGTACAGTATAAAAATCATTACGTATATGGGAAGTCCCCATAAAGATAGCTGTACGTGTGTGTGTGTGTGTGTGTGTGTGTGTGTGTGTGTGTGTGTGTG
>CAIGQV010019356.1:815052-832528 GCA_903798115.1 Danio jaintianensis
ATTATTATTATTATTATTATTATTATTATTATTATTATTATTATTATTATTATTATCATCATTTTATTATTTTATTAATTAATTTATTTTATTTTGCTGTGTCATTTTAGTAATATTTTAAATACCCAGTGTCCAAATAGTTTTAAGAATTGTTATTCGTTTAAGTACAGTTCATCAAATTTTAAGAAATTTAAATGTGAAGTGCTGCCTTGAAAACTAGCAGTATTTTTTATTGAATATATGCTTTTATTATTTAAATTTGTAATTTTTGTTTATTTATTATTTACAACTATACATCATTTATTTAACTAAGTTTGATTGTAGTTTCGGCGGCGCAGTGGTGCAGTGGGTAGCGCTGTCGTCTCACAGCCCCGGCTGGGTCAGTTGGCATTTCTGTGTGGAGTTTGCATGTTCTTCCCATGTTGGCGTGGGTTTCCTCCGGGTGCTCTGGAATAATGTTCCCATTAAAGGAGTATTTACTCACAAAACCGCTGTCATTATTTTCCAAGTCGTTGCAATCAAATCAACAAGCAAATCAAATCATCGAGGGATTTTCTGCGTGTGAATATTTCCACACATCACAACACGCCACTCGAGCCGCAGTTAACTCTGAATATGGTAAATATATGATTTATGACCGCAGCATCGAGAACAGCACCCGGCTGCAGTAATTATATACGTGGAATGATTGCATCCTCTTGAATGTGTGAGCAGATGTGATTGTGGACCCCCGTGGGACCTCCGTCATGTTTCAAAGACTCTCGTTCCTCTGCATATGTTAAAAATACTTTGCAGCCGTCGTGCTGAGAGAGACTGGAGTTTATTCTGTGTGTTTTTTTTCTCTCTCATGATGTCCTTGGTTGATTTTGAGTGACAGGTCAAGCTGTAATTTACATTTTGGAGAAGAGGAGCCGTCAGTCGCTGTCTGTCCTCTGAAGCGGGATACAGTTTTCTGTCAAGCTTCAAAAGTCCTCAAAATAAAAGAAGTCCTCAAAATAAAAGAATGATAATGAAATTCTGATGGGATCAAAAGTGAATGTACTAAGAATTGAGCACAGTCCAGTCCTCTTGTTTGGTTCATTTCCACTTTTTTGAATCGTATTTGTTATTTTATTTGTATACATGTACTTTTTTTTTCTATTTAGATTATTTCAGTATTGCAACCTGAAAGAAATTGCAATATTCATTCATTCATTCATTCATTCATTCATTCATTCATTCATTCATCCATTCATTTATTTAATTATTTATTCATTTATTCATTTATTAAATATTATACATTTATTTAATAATATGATAATAATAATAATAATAATATAAAATAAAAGTACAATGTTTTATATTTATAAATGTATATATTTTATATAAATACATGAATAAATATTTACTCTACTTAAACAAATAAAAATTATTAAAACGATTTGAACACTATATTTAAAATATTACTAAAAACTACAATATTTAAAAATATATTATAATAATAATAATAATAATAATACTTTAAACAAAATTAAAAAGAAAAAAATTACTATCATTATTTAAAAAAATAAATATTATATTTTTATATTAATATTATAAAATATTATAAATTTATTTATTATTTTCCCAATAAATTTGAAGTTTTGCATAAAAATACAAGTAATATTGAGAAATCTTATTATATTATTGCAATTTTGAATACACTTTTTGTATAATATATATTTCTTTAGTTCAAGGAAAAACCAAAAAAATTGATTTTCTTTTAAATTTATATTTAAAAAAATATTTAATATTAAATAAAATATTTAAAATAAATATTTAAATATAAATATATAAAAAAACGGTGGGAGAAACCGGAGCACCTGGAGGAAACCCACGCCAACATGGGCAGAACATCCAAACTCCACACAGAAATGCCAACTGACCTTGTGGGCTTCACTGTGGGCTTGTGTGAAATGTGCTTAACCATACCCCTCCAACTGTTAGTTTGCTGCAAGTGAAAGATGATTGGAGAGCACAGAAAAAAAAACACCCCTGCTCAATATTCTGTTTCAGTTAAAAATGTATCTGAAGTGCTCCTCTAATTTTGCTCTATGCTAAGGACAGCTGATGTTTACTCCACAAACCCCCTTTCGAAGAGAGAAATGCACTCCAGCACGTCATACTGACACACTGAGCTTTAAATCCTCTCACGCTCAAGCGGTTTGGATGCATCCCAAACCGCCGGGAACTCTATCACAGCCTTTCAGATAAGGGATCAATTCTGCTGGTTTATCCCGAGGCTACAACATCCACAGATATCTGCTCTTATTACACCGGCCAGAGCAAAGATCAATGCTGCCATCTCAGAGTCAAGTCCGGCTGGAATATCTCACTCATTCAAAGACTAAATGCTGGATTCGGATCCGTTTTCTTAAAGGGGTCACGTGTTGCCCTTTTTTTTTTTTTTTTTACAAGATATTATATAATTCTCTGGTGTGCCCACAATATGTCTGTGAAGTTTTTGTGGGTCTCTGAGCACACAGGAGTAAAACTTAAACAAAACAAAAAATGAGATAGTTGAAAGATTTTAGAAATGGGTAACCATTGAATACATAGAAGGAAAAACAAATACTTTGCCGGTTACCAATGTTCAAAATAACTTATTTTGTGTTTGACAGAAAAAAGAAAACTCAAACAGGTTTGGGAAGAGAAAGTAAATGATGGCAAAAATGCAAAACTAATATTTATTTTCCCTTCACAAACCTGTTAAACACAAAATAAGCTATTTTGAACATTGTTGGAAACCTGTAACCATTAACTTTCATAGTATTTGTTTTTCCTTCTATGGATGTCAATGGTTACCCATTTCTAACATTTTTCAAAACACCTTCTTTTGTGTTCTACAACTCATAAAGGTTTGGAAGTACTCGAGGGTGAGAAAAATGGTGAGTAATTCACATTTTTGGGTGAACTATCTCTTTAACGTGTTTTTCAGTGGCTCTTTAATCAAACTGTAACTTTTAGGTGTAAAAGTCTAGTGATGGACCCCCTGGAAATAAATGCTTTGTAAAGAGTTTATTCATTTACTCTATAAAAATCTGGGAAATAAATTTTTCATTTGGATTTTTATCATTTTTATGAACCCCTGAACAAGTATCTGCATCCATTTGTACCTGATCTCAAATCAGTTTTATACTTTTTAATGGTGCATTTGTATAACAACAAGAAAGAGTTGTAGTTAATAGTGTCTTACTGGCCTGATTAATCAAACTCCCCATAAAACAAGCAAATCAAACACTACAAGTTAATAAAATAACACGTTATACAAGCACTTCATGACTTAGATGATTTGTTAATAGCATTTCAACATTATATTTTATATTATTATATGCAACATTATTATATTATATTTTATCATTTGCCTAATTGCGCTGTCACGGTGGCGCAGTGGGTAGCACGATCACCTCACAGCAAGATGGTCGCTGGTTCGAGCCTCGGCTGGGTCAGTTGTCATTTCTGTGTGAAGTTTGCATGTTCTCCCCATGTTGGCGTGGGTTTCCTCCGGGTGCTCCAGTTTCCCCCACAAGTCCAAAGACATGCACTATAGGTGAATTGGGTAAGCTAAATTGTCCGTAGTGTATGTGTGTGAAAGAGTGTATATGGATGTTTCCCTGCTGGGTTGCAGCTGAAAGGGCATCCGCTGCGTGAAACATATGCTGGATAAGTTGGCGGTTCATTCCGCTGTGGTGACCCCAGATTAATAAAGGCACTAAGCCGAAAAGAAAATGAATGAATGAATGAAATTGCCTAATTGCGAAAAGATTTCTTTGTTTGACGAACCACATTGAGAACCATTAAACCATCCGTGTTTGAGCACATTACCATTACTGAAGGTTAACGTCTGCTCAGATATGATGATAAATGTCATAATGATCATTAAACAGGTATGAAGGAAAGACCCGAGCTTTAAGACCTAAGCACCTAGCAACCAACTAGAACTCCCTAGCAACTGCATGGCAACGCTCTAGCATCATAGAAGTGAGTTTTGCTCAGGCTAGCAGAACTAGCATTCATATTTTCCGATGAAGTTTTTGGGTTGATTGTGTTGTGATTGTGTTGTTGTGTTGTAATATTTAGTGTTTGAACATATTACCATCACTGAGTTTTAAAGTCTGGTTTGATATGATGATAAATTTCATAATTATCATAAAACTAGTCAAAAAATCCAATATGCTTTTTGAAGGAAAGACCGGAGCTTGAAGACTTAAGCACCTAGCAACCACCCAGAACACCCTAGCAACTCCCTGGCTACCACTTCAAACGCTCTAGCATCATAGCAGTGAGTTTTGCTCAGGCTAGCAGGACTTGCATTTATATTTTCCGCCTACATTTTAAAGCATAATACACCTATGTAAGTTTAAATGTAGTTTATGTATTATGGTGAATGCCCAAAGCATTTGATACTTTGCAAATAAATGTAAACTTTTAAAATATCATGCTAAATCATTTCACAAACAAACAATGAACAATTATTCCATACAAAAAGTACCATGGTATGGTAAAGGTTTTGGAAAATCATTGTATGTTCATTTGAGTTCTGTCAAAAGACCCAAGCTTTAAGACTTAAGCACCTAGCAACCTCCCAGAACACCATAGCAACTGCATAGCAACTCCCTGGCTACCACTTCAAACGCTCTACCATCATAGCAGTAAGTTTTGCTCAGGCTAGAGGACTAGCATTCATATTTTCCGCCTAAATTTTGGGGTTGATTGTGTTGCGTAACGTGAGCAGGTCTGGTGGTGTCTGTGGCGGGCCTCTGGGAAAGAGTGTCAACATCAAACAGATCTGTTCTGGAGTGGTCGCTAATCCCTTTAGTTCTGCAAGCACATCTGATCCCCACCTGCCCGTCGCTCTGATCGTACATAACGCCTCCAAATCCCACATCATTTCCACCACACGCTCCCAAACAAACACCACTGTTCCCGGAGCAGATCTGCCATGCAGCTTGTATACACACACTCTGTGTTTTACAGTGGCAGAGATCTGTCAGCATATACACCCGATTCGAATGTTATCATTCGATTGAATGGGCGTTATCAGTGGATATCAGCTGATAGATATGGGCCAGTAGGGGCCTTCTGCGCCTACTAGTAGGTTCAGAAGGCTGTAATCATCCATCCACATGGTTAATCAACTATACTAATAGAGAAGACTCCAGATCCAGATCTGTTTTTACATTACTGTGACGGTTGGGTTTAGGGTTGGGGTAGGGGTAGACGTTAATAAAATACAATTAATGGGAAATAATATAATTTAATAAATCATTTTGTCTTCAAAACGAACGCTGCGTGGCGGTATACACGCTTACCTCCATATGAATGGATTTTGAGCTGTTATCAGTTTCTCCAGTGGCTCACCATGTACGTCGGCAGACTTGTGACGTGGTGTGGAGTTGAGAGCGATGACGGAGTTCGAGTCTGGCGAAGAATGGTTTCAGAAAGCAGGTACGACAAAAGTCAAAAAAGTTAATTATTTGTTTTTATTGCTTTTTTAAAAACAGACGGTTGGGTTTAGGGAAGGAGGAGGGCAGGTTAATCGCTGCTTTTGGAAAAATAATGACCGTTGGTTTTAGGGAAGGAGGAGGGCAGGTCAATCAGAGCGGCCTCTGCTGGATTTACACGAGAACAGCAGATTAACCATGTGCATGGTTGATAACAGCCTTCTGAGCCTACCAGTAGGCGCAGTAGGCCCCTACTGGCCCATATCTATCAGCTGATAAACCACTGATAACGCCCATTCAATCGACTGATAACATTTGAATTGGCTGGCATATAGGAACCTCTCTACACTGTAAAGCATATCCGTAAATTAGCAGTTTTCCATATTTTGTGATTCATGTTTTTATTTTTTTCCCATTTATTCATGGATTATGGGACCTTGATCTTTATTCTAACAACTTTTTTCCCTGAAAAGTTTGAAAAAGTGACTTTTATAAACAATTGTAATAGTTTAAAGTGATATATTGTCTGTGTTGGTGTTGTATATTACGCTACAAGAACCTTGTAATAAACTGCCAGTACATTTTCTGTTATTTTACACACTTATTTCTCTATATATTATTTCTTATACATTATATTATTTCAAACTACCAAAACGTCAATAAAAGTCATGTTGTTAAACTGTAGAGTTGAATTTTCAGCATCAAAAGTCGACAGAGCAGAGATCGACATCCCATAATGCAGATCACAACCGTAAATAAACGTAAAACACTTGTGAATCACAAAATATGGACCTGTTCATTAACAGATATGTTTGCAGTGTATACAGTAGTCAACATTTGAAGTGGATCAAAACATTTCATCAAAGTTGTCCTGAAACTATTGAACAACATTTCAATTCTTATTTTTGATCTAAAACTTTTGATCCCCTTTAAATGTTGATGGCTGTATTTCACTGACAAAGAATCATGATGCATTTGCAAAATAAAATGGCCTTTTTTATGGAAGTGTATATGAGCAATTTCACACTCGTAGCAGTGCGATATGGCTGTATATCAGCACTGGTGGGAGGCGTGTGACTTAGTGTCCCACCAGTGCTGATATACAGCCATATCGCACTGCTACGAGTGTGATATTGCGTTTATGCAACAGTTCGACGACACAATCGTGTATATAAAAAAAAGAAAATCAAACACGGAGAGTCTAAAAATCCTTTTGTAGGAACTACTTTCTTCAACCATTCATTCACATCTGCAGCGGACGTCAGAACAGCAGAAGCCGTTACTGATTCACCAACGTCACTTTAGAGCTAGTATTTGAATGATTCTCTAGCATAATGTCTAAAGTGATGACAAAACAGGTGATTTTGCTGACATTTGAAGATTATATGGCTGAACGTGACATGAAATGCCATCTGACTGCAGAGATATCTCCTTACAGTATTAGTCTATTACAGTCTACAGTATTTCTCTGTTGCAATCGGGATATCACAATAATTAACCCCGAAAAAAGCACCGCAATCATTACCAGATTGCTGTTGTGTTTGGGATAAGGAAAAACGCTAAACATTATATTTATTCATTTTCTTTTCAGCTTAGTCCCTTTATTAATCTGGGGTCGCCACAGCGGGATAACATTATATTTATTTTATATTTATTTATTATGTAAATACCATGGTACATGATTTTTTTTTGTTCATTATTTTATTACGAATATGATGGAGTCATGGATCTTTCACAGTATTTTTGCAATAATTTTCATTAGAATATCAAGTATTTTTCATTACCAAAAAGTACTATGGTCTGTAATAATAACTATGCATACAGTATATCCAGCCTGATCTCAAGAGTAACTATTTTATGATTTTATGAAAATGTACGATTTTTAAAAGGAGGCATGGCACCAAACCCCACCCCTAAACCCAACCGTTATTGGAGGATGAGCAAATCATACAAACATGTACAAATGAGATCATACAATTACCTACTAAATCAAAAAGTTAAGTATTGCCGTGAGATAGCATTGATATATCTCACTTTTACCATCTGATTCCATCAATGCGCCCAAGTTCATCAGTGTTTGTTGATACAGAATTGTGCGGCGTCTCCTGTAATGTTTCAGCTGTGGAGCAGGTTCTAGATCAGCTTTGGCTTTGGTCAGAGTCTAATCTGATCTGCTGCTGTTTCTAACCTCCATGCTCCTGTGGCCCGGAGCTCATTTCATGGCCTGTCATCATCATTAATCCCTGGACGGAAGGTGAACGGGCAGATTCAGGTGTGCAGGGACGAGCAGGTTTTCTCCTTCAGTGTCAATGAGCTGCTCAAAATGCAAAGCATCATATTTGTAGCGTGACTGAATGTTCATTCGGTCTCATGCTATGTTTGTGAATGCATCATTGAATCTTGACAGAACAAAAGCTGGATCACATCAGGATTGTGCAGTCAGGCTGAAAGATTTTGTTATGCTAAAAAAAAATGACGTTTCAAAATTCTAAGTAAAAAAAAAACATGTGCTTTTATAAATATTGTTTATAACACAAGTACTGTTTATAACACACAAAGTATTTAAATAAATTAATTAAATAAAAAAAATAATTATAAAAAAGTAGGCAGCACGGTGGCGCAGTGGGTAGCACAATCGCCTCACAGCAAGAAGGTCGCTGGTTCGAGCCCCAGCTGGGTCAGTTGGCGTTTCTGTGTGGAATTTGCATGTTCTCCCCGTGTTTGCGTGGGTTTCCTCCAGGTTTCCCCCACAACTCCAAAGACATGCGCTATAGGTGAATTGGGTGAGCTAAATTGTCCGTAGTGTATGTGTGTGAATGAGTGTGTATGGATGTTTCCTAGTGATGGGTTGCAGCTGGAAGGGCATCCGCTGCGTAAAACATATGCTGGATAAGTTGACGGCTCATTCCACTGTTGTGACCCCAGATTAATAAAGGGACTAAGCTGAAAAGAAAATGAATGAATCAATGAATGAATGAATGAATAAATAAAAAAGTACAAAATACAAAAGCAGTACAAAATAGGCCATGAATTAATAACAAGCTTAGATATATAGTGATCCAAATTTACTATAATTTACTTACTAATTAACTATTTTAATGATCTAAATGTTATTTTAAGTTTATTTTCAATCGTGCAATAATGACAATTTCTCAAAAAAATGTGCTTATGAACAAAACGTCATTGCAGAAGTTTGATTTCTTTATACAGACATTTTAATTTAACGGTTAAATATGATTTATTAATGTTTAAAGCTTCAGAAAGTGTTTTGATCATTGAGCACATCTGAAAGAGAATATACAGTTGAAGTCAAATTTATTAGCCCTCCTGTGAATTGTTTTTTTCTTTTTCAAGTGTTTCCCAAATGATGTTTCAAGAGTTCGCCCTTAGCTGATGATTGATTATAAAGCGTGTTTGGCATGCTGTCCCGGGAGAGAGCCCTGAGCTCATGAGATCCTCGAGCCCGGGGCTCCCTCCCGTTGCAGGGCGAGAGGGGAGTTTGAGCTCAGGTAGGTCTCAAGAACTCCCCTGCTTGATAAAGGTGAATTCGAATTATGAATAATTATGGAGAGAAATTGCAGAATTAATCACTCGTCTATGGTGTCGATTTGGTTGGTCAATTTACTTATGTTACATGTTTTTGGTCTGTGGGAGGAAACCGGAGAGCCCGGGGAAAACCTACGCAAACACGGGGAGAACATGCAAACTCCACATAGAAATGTCAACTTGGCAAGGTAGAGGCTTGAGCAAGTGACATTCTTGCTGTGAGGTAACAGTGCTAACCACTGGACCTCCGTGCAGCCCTGTCGAGGAAAGGGGAGGAGTAGGGGTGGAAGGGGGGATTCTTCTAGACGAAGATGGCTAAGGTAAGATACTCTGGTTATTTATAGTGGTTTAGGAATCGTCTGATTGGTGGATCATTCATTAGCTAATGCGGGCCAGCTGCTATCAATCATAAGCACGTGCTCCTCTCGAAATTAGTTTATGAATAAACTTCACTTCAAGAGTTCGCCCTTAGCTGATGATTGATTATAAAGCGTGTTTGGCATGCTGTCCCGGGAGAGAGCCCTGAGCTCATGAGATCCTCGAGCCCGGGGCTCCCTCCCGTTGCAGGGCGAGAGGGGAGTTTGAGCTCAGGTAGGTCTCGAGAACTCCCCAAAATGCCTTTTAGCTCGGGACAGCAGCCGCGTATTGAAGAACCCCCCAAGAGGCAATAAAGATCAAAGCCATAACCGGCTGCTGAATGGACATGAATGGAGTGGCCTTTACCCCTTATTGATGTAATTTTTTTTTTTTTTTTTTTTTTTTTTTATGCAAATGTATCTAACACAGAGTCAGTGGATGAAACATTACTCCATTTGTCAGAAATTTCCTCCTCTTATTCACAGCAGTCAAGCGGGAAGTTTGTTTCTTTGCCGTTTTCACATCCAACCGACTTCCATTATAAACTTGCATATGACACTTTGTGTATGGACGTATGAGTCACTATGGCATATGACTTTTTATAAGTAAATATATCAACTGCCAAGAGCAAACCCTGAACTTTAAAAACAAAAACTGTCACCACTGTTAAATAACATTACGTTTGGAATCTTAACATGATTAAAATCACGAGCATATCTGGCCCAATTCATTTACAAGGTCTTTTGCAACTGGGTCCATTCATGACTGTCAAGAGAGGGCGGGACCATCTCAAGTTTTGGGAGCTCCCTTGGATGGTGACACTTCTTTCAGCTATTGGCTCAATGAGCTGTCAATCAAAAGTGCAAAAGGTCGGAGGCCATTTTGTTGACCAAAAATCGCTAGTGTTTATGTCTGAAGATGCTACTCTACTGAACGCACTCCAGCGACTAGTTTGGATGATAGCAGTGCATTCCATGGGTGTTATCAACGTATGAATATGCTGTGGACTAATGTTTTACGGATTGGATTGCTTGGACCCTTGCAGTCAAATTACTTAAAGCTGTTAGAATGTTATGGATCTGTGGACAGGCGGGAGGCTTGAGAGGTGAGTTTCTTTGGTTGAAATCATTGTAGTCACGCGAGTCTCGTCTTTCAAAAGGTTTATAAAATGTTTTGTCTGTTGGAGAGTAGTTATTTTTGGGAGCCTTCCCCTTAAAGCATGCTATGTACGTTACCGCGGGTGGACCGCTAGGAGAGCGGTGAGAGTTCGGCTTCATTGAAATGGCTTGGATCGCCAGCGTCTTGAGAGTTTAGGCGGAGTTCGTGGACGGTGATCTTGCTGGAGATCTGAGTTGAAAACACGGTGGATGCGTTGGGTGAGGGTTTTTGAAGTGTATGGAGAAGGAGATTATATTGACAGCGTTATGGTTAAATAGTAGAAAAGCTGGTGGGCCGGCCAGTGTCTTGCGGGACCTCTGGCTCGATTCTCGTTTTGCCGGGGCTGGAAGGCGCGGAGCCGCAGTTGAAGTCTCGGGGAGAGCCCTGCTCTGGCTGAAGTTGTTTGGTTGGTTCTTTCCATATCGACAGGTTAAATGGTGCGATGCTGTAGAAGCTTTTTGGAGCTGGAGCGTTTTTGTAGCAGGAAGCGTTCTTCAAGACGAAGATGGCTAAGGTAAGATACTCTGGTTATTTATAGTGGTTTAGGAATCATCTGATTGGTGGATCATGCATTAGCTAATGCGGGACGAGCTGCTATCAATCATAAGCACGTGCTCCTCTCGAAATTAGTTTATGAATAAACTTCACTTAACAGAGCAAGGAAATTTCCACAGTATTTCCTATAATATTTTTTCTTCTGGAGAAAGTCTTATTTGTTTTATTTCGGCTAGAATAAAAGCAGTTTTTAATTGTTTTAAATCATTTTAAGGTCAATATTATTAGCCCCCTCAAGCAATATTTTATTTAGATTGTCTACAGAACAAACCACTGTTATACAATGACTTGCCTCATTAATCTAGTTAAACCTTTAAATGTCACTTTAAGCTGAATTCTGGTATTTTGAAAAATGTCTAGTAAAATATTCTGTACTGTCATCATGGCAAAGATTAAAGAAATCAGTTATTAGAAATGAGTTATTAAAACTATTATGTTTAGAAATGTGTTCTCTCTGTTAAACATACAAGGGGGCTAATAATTCTGACTTCAACTGTATGTGTGTATATGTGTGAGAATGTGTGTGTGGCTGCAGTGTGAAGTTGTGCTCTCGGTCTGAAGTTTTTGCGAGGTGTTTTGGCAAGCATGTGTTTGTTTGCGTGTCGAATCCTCATCGCCTCCGACCGCCTTCTCGCTGGTGAAGAGGTGTAGCCTTTGTCTTCATGTGCAGGCAGTTTCCATGCCAACGTGACTGCATTCCTCCTTACCTGCTGTTTTCATCAGTCCACACTATTAGATAGCACGTGATCTGTCACAAATAACTCATTTGAAGAGGTCACGTCACACATCGCATCATTCACGAGATTCACTTACGATCCTAAAAAGGCCATCATTTAGCTTCCTTACTATTTTTACCCACACTCAAAATGAACACAAGATGTTTTTTATAAGGATGGAAAGAGCTCCGTGTTAGCATTGCAAGTCAGTGATTTCCACAATGCTCTTTTTGGACTGTGTAGGATGTTTCGAAGGCATTTTCACTCCCTCATGTTGTAAAATGTGACTTGACAACGATACATCAACATTTAGGGCATGTTTATATGACACTGTTTTCAGATAATCAAACTTTTAAAAAATGTTTTTGGCTGTTCATTTGCATGATGTGGCAAGGGGGCGGGGCCAAGAGCCATGGGAATAGAACGAGGCCGGCGCGTGAGTGAATAATGAGAAGCACCTGTGGCGCACACCGGCCTCGATGGGGAGGAGCTGAACGAAAGGGATGGGGGCTCACGGCCGAACACCCGAGTTCCAGAGAAGCCGTCGCCTGCCAGCCAGTGTCGGGGCGGAGCCAAGGAACATCAAAAGAAGAGCGTCGCAGTGCCGTGGCCAGGCACCACGAACGATAACCCTCAGCTTGTGGTGGACCAGAGCGCAACGTGTGTGGAGACCATCTCCTTTTCTCTCGGCCCATCTCATATAGGTCTTGCGGATGCTGTGGTGCCAAACCCCCTGGAGTATGCACAGCCACGGGGTGCTCCCGACCTGTGATGGGTGATGAGGGTATGTGGCAAGGGGGCGGGGCCGAGAGCCATGGGAACGGAACGAGGCCGGCGTGTGAGTGAATAATAAGAAGCACCTGTGGCGAGTCCCACGGAAGGAGCTCTGGACTATAAGAGGAGGAATGATGGAAGCTGAGAGAGGTCCAGGCCTGGACACAGTTATGTTGTGTTTGTTTTGGACCGTTTTATTAATAAATACCTTTCGTCGGTTCTCCACCTCCTTCGTTCCGATAACAAGATCAATATCCAGCTTTACTACACATAGCATTTTGGAGGCGGATGTGCATTTTTGAGAAAACCATGTGTATTGCGTGTTCAGTCTATAGACATAAGTGAGGAAAAATGAAATGTTTAATGTTTCTTTATGAAGTTTCTTTATAAAGAATATAGTGTTTTTAGTGGTTTTCACTGTTACGTGTGAGCAGGTCGCATTTTGATCAAAGTTGCAATGTCTATGTGAAATGTAAAAAAAATACAAAAGAAAAAGACCTTGTCATGTAAACATTGCAGGCTGTAACCCAATTCACATACTAGTTTAGTAGGAAAAAAATTAGGAAGTGCATTTTTTTAATGTGTGATGATATAATATCAGGTGGCTCAGTGGTTAGCACTGTTGCCTCACAGCAAGAAGGTTGCTGGTTCAAGTCCCGGCTGGGCCAGTTAGGATTTCTATGTAGAGTTTGCATGTTCTCCCCATGTTGGTGTGGGTTTCACGCAGATGTACATCATGATAGAGGAAAAAATAAAACAATCTTAACTTCCGTTTCATGGTGATTTTAATATACACAGATGCTCATTTGTATGTAGCAGACGTCTTACACTCTTCATGCACTTAAGGTGTAAAATTGTTCATATATTATGATTTGGGATGCACTAATTCAAATCATGCACACTATTTACGATTGACGGTGTGCGAGTTTGAATGCAGCCTGTAGCGGTGGTCACTTGGGAACTCATTGAGCTGCCTGTCTGGATATGATCGATTCTGGTGAGGTTTGTTAGTGCGAGTCTCAGTAATGGAAGCGTGTCCTGCGGTGCTGTCAGACCTCCACCTCTCTCTCCAGCTATTAAAACACCCTTGATTTGGACAAGCACCCCGTGACCTCCTAAAACCCATACATTAAGTGGTCTTACTCCAGCTAGTGAAACCATGCCCACTTTACCTGCTGAATGACCTTGAAGAGTAGCGTCTGAAATACAGAGAGAGGTAATCACATGAATGCATATAATACTCAGTCAGAATTATTAGCCCCCCTGAATATTTTTTCCCCAATTTCTGTTTTTTTTTTTTCAACACATTTCGAAACATAATAGTTTTAATCACTCATTTCTAATAGCTGATTTCTTTTATTTTTGTCATGATGACAGTACATAATATTTGACTAGATATTTTTCAAGATACTAGTATTCAGCTTAAAGTGACATTTAAAGGCTTAGCTAGGTTAATTAGGCAAGTTAAGGTAATTAGGCAAGTCATTGTATAACAGTGGTTTGTTCTGTAGAAAATAGACAAAATAAATATTGCTTAAGGAGGCTAATAATTTTGACCTTAAAATGTTTTATAGAAAATTAAAACTGCTTTTATTCTAGCCGAAATAAAACAAATAAGACTTTCTCCAGAAGAAAAAATATTATAGGAAATACTGTGAAAAATTCCTTGCTCTGTTAAACAAGTACAGATGCATAAAACATGTATTTATTATTTGTATTTTTATTTATGTAATAAAAATCCTTCATGTCCAGCACTGAATGCACATATGCCTATTAATTAAGCGGGCCACGTTCCCTGGACATGTGCTGCGTATTTTCTGTAATCTGTAATCATATCTGAAGTGTGAGGCAGGATGAGCTGATGCTGGAGGAGATCATAGGGGGTCGGTGTATTTTGCAGTTCTCACATGTGTCAGTATTGCTGTGTGTACATTAGCTCTACCTGACCCAGCCTGAGGCTCACAGTGTGCTCGCTGGGAATTGTGGGTAGTGCTCTGTCTGCCTACATCTTTAGTCTAGGCTCCTATTATTTCTGCCATTCGCAAAACACGGATGGAGTGCTACAGTGAAAAATAATATATATATATATATTGTGTAATGTTATGGTTGTATAAGATTTGGTTATTAACAATTGAACTATTAAAGCAGAAAGCAAAAATAAATACAAATTTGAATTTGATGATAAAAAAAAAAGAATATTTGGTAAAAAAAAAGTATGCAAATAAGTTGCTTTTTTGTAAAAAACATAATATATATATAATTGATAAATTGCTGAATAGTTGATTAGGCTTTTATTATTAATATATTATGTATTATTTTAATTTTATATTTTATGTATTAATAATGTAACCATTACAGGAAAATGAATACTGGAAACACAGCTGCTTAGCTTTTTTATTATTAATATATGATATATTATTTATTAATTATATAACCGTTACAGAAAGATAAATACTGAAAACACAGCTGGTTAGCCTTTTTATTATTAATATATTATTTTAAAATGATGTACTATTTATTAATAAAACCATCACAGAAAGATAAATACTGAAAACACAGCTGGTTAGCTTTTTTATTATTAATATATGATATATTATTTATTAATTATATAACCGTTACAGAAAAATAAATACTGAAAACACAGCTAATTAGCTTTTTTTATTATTAATGTATTATTTTAAAATGATGTACTATTTATTAATAAAACCATCACAGAAAGATAAATACTGAAAACACAGCTAAATAGCCTTTTTATTATTAAAATATGATATATTATGTATTAATAATGTAACCATTACAGAAAGATAAATACTGAAAACACAGCTGGTTAGCCTTTTTATTATTAATATATGATATATTATGTATTAATAATGTAACCATTACAGAAAAATAAATACTGAAAACACAGCTGGTTAGCCTTTTTATTATTAATATATTATTTTAAAATGATATACTATTTATTATTAATGTAACCATTACAGAATAAATGAATGCTGAACACATAGCTGATTTGCCTTTTTATTATTAATATATTATTTTAATATTATATATAATTATTTTTTTTAATAATGCAACCTTTACAGAAAAAATTTATACTGAAAACAATCTGTAAACCCTTTTTATTGAATTTAATCAAGTGTATCCTTTCAGTCCTTCGTTTAACAATTAGATTATTAATTTTAGTAGAATTTTTAATTATCAATTTACAGTTAAAATTAGGGCTGCACAATATTGGAAAAAAAATGATATTGTGATATTTTTCTTCTGCGATATGATATCACAAAAGATGACCTACGTAACTATAATATAGGTGAATACAATAAAACAAAGATAAAAATTATGTGTTTTATGATTTACTGTGGAGTCTAGATAACACTGTATTGTCTTCATTGTATAAATAGTTAAATACAATTTATTTTTGTTAGGCGTCATGGTGGCGCAGTGGGTAGCAGCAAGAAGGTCGCTGGTTCGAGCCCCAGCTGGGTCAGTTGGCATTTCTGTGTGGAGTTTGCATGTTTTCCCTGTGTTCGTGTGGGTTTCCTCCGGGTGCTCCGGTTTCCCCCACAGTCCAAACACATGCGGTACAGGTGAATTGAATAAGCTAAATTGGCCATAGTGTATGTGTGTGAATGCAAGAGTGTATGGGTGTTTCCCAGGGTTGGGTTGCAGCTGGAAGGGCATCCTTAAAACATATGCTGGTTAAGTTGGTGGTTCATTCCGCTTTGGCGACCCCAGATTAATAAAGGGACTAAGCCGAAAAGGAAATGAATGAATGAATAATCTTTGTTAAATCTACAAACTTTAGAATATCTTGGTTTAAGTTCGCTTGATATCTTAGCAGTCACAGGTCTTAAAAATTAGATTAAGATATATTGTATCTACGATATATTATATAAAAAATTATATTGTGCAGTCCTAGTTAAAATACACTTGAAGAAATGCAATTATCTCTCGAATAAGCATTAGTAACTTCTGTTTTTTATTATTATTTTGATGAAAAAACACTGTTTTCTACACAATCAGACATAACTTATATTTGTAGAGAGACTTGAGAAAAATCAGAAAAGTAAGGTTCTGTATTTTACACTTTATTGAGTATTTATACACATAGACATCACCTTTTTGGACAGACACTATACAGCGGGGAATGTAAGTATTGAACACGTCACCATTTTTCTCAGAAAACATTGACTTGAAATTTTCACTGGATGTTGGTAACAACCAAAGAAATCCATATATGCAAAGAAAACACATCTAATTAGTTTACAAATGACGTTCTGCGTAATAAAATGAAATGACACAGGGAAAAAGTATTGAACACATGAAGAAAGGGAGGTGTAGAAAGGCAGTGAAAGCCCAGACAGCAGCTGAAATCTCTCAGTAGTTCTTTAGCAACCCTCTGCCCTTCCTCACTGTAAATGTATATTAGCTGTTTCAGTCAAACATCTACATTAGCAGGAGGATGAAGATGAAACCAGGGTGGACATTTCAGCAAGACAATGATCCAAAACACAGCCCAGGAGACTCTCATATGCTTTCAGAGAAAGAAAATAAAGCAGCTTGAATAGTCCAGCCAATCACCTGACTCGAATCCAATAGAAAATACAAATTAAAGCTCAGATTTGATAGACGAGACCCACAGAACCATCAAGATTTTTACACTCTGTTGAAGTCTGTGATAAACTCATACCTAAGTAATGCATGTGACTTCATTTGTCACTACTTTGTGATATATCTGTAAACTATTGATGCTAGCATTTGAAACGAGTTGGCTTGCTATCTCTTTCATGCATTTTATAAGAGTGGGATCCTCTGAATTTTTAAAGCATGGTTGATTTTTTTGTCTAGTGTGCAAACTTCAATTGTAGTGAAGTGAAGTGAAGTGTAGTGTGGCCAAGTATGGTGTCC
>CAIGQV010019356.1:842528-867407 GCA_903798115.1 Danio jaintianensis
TGGCAGATTGGGCGTCACGGTGGCGCAGTGGGTAGCACGTTCGCCTCACAGCAAGAAGGTCGCTGGTTCGAGCCTCGGCTGGGTCAGTTGGCGTTTCTGTGTGGAGTTTGCATGTTCTCCCCGTGTTCGCGTGGGTTTCCTCCGGGTGCTCCGGTTTCCCCCACAAGTCCAAAAACATGTGGTATAGGTGAATTGGGTAGGCTAAATTGTCCGTAGTGTATGTGTGTGAATGAGTGTGTGTGGATGTTTCCCAGTGATGGGTTGCAGCTGGAAGGGCATCCGCTGCGTAAAACATATGCTGGATAAGTTAGCGGTTCATTCCGCTGTGGCGACCCCGGATTAATAAAGGGACTAAGCCGAAAAGAAAATGAATGAATGAATGAATGAATGAATGGCAGATTATTTTGCTTGTTTTCCGATCAATAACTGGATTAATTTAACTGGAGGGATTTGTTTTTACATGCACAAACAACAGCAGCCTAAACAACAAAACACCGTTGTCTAATTTTCCCTGCAGTGCTTCTGTGAGAGGAATACATTCATTTATACAAAATCAACAAACACGAATATGTTTCACTTAACTTAACTATAAATAACTTCGTCATGTAGCCTATCATTTTTCTATTCGCTCTATAAGCTCAAGATGATGGCACTAAGGACAGCATAGTGTTTTTTTATTTTGCATAGGGTTGTAGAATGTCATGGGATCTCACTTTTTACTCCTGTAAAACATAATCGCTAATTCGGAAAAATAAAAGAAACACCATTGAAAGGACTTCCGTTTTGTCAAGTTTACCCTGCTTTCAGCTTAATTGTCCAACATGTTTACAGCAATGTCACATTGTTTAAAAAAAAGAACACTGTATGAAGCAAATAAAACACAACGTCACATCATTTGTTTCGGAAAATGAATAAGCAGTGTCTCAGCATCCATATGAAAGCATCTGGCTGTTAGTCTTTGACATGACTGGACTTTCCTCAGCGCCCCTACACATTGATGCTCATGACAAGAGTAGCGTGTAGTTATCTTTTTTTAAGTGAGGTGTAAACCGCCGTCATGCATGAATGAATGATATTTTTGCACTTTTACACATAATAATCCATGATCACATTACACAATACTGAAACCGCATGTCAAAATAACACATTGTCGATATTTTTTGTGACCCCCAAAATTTCACAAATCATGACTTCAGGGGAGCCCATGCCTTATTAAGGGGAGACGAGCTCCCCCGTAGTTCGCACCCTGGTTGTAATGCTTCATCCTGTTTTTGTTTGGGTTTTTTGCTTACACAACTTTTATAAAGTTTCCCAGTGATGGGTTGCAGCTGGAAGGGCATCCGCTGCGTAAAACAAATGCTGGATAAGTTGGCGGTTCATTCCGCTGTGGCGACCCCAGATTAATAAAGGGACTAAGCCGAAAAGAAAATGAATGAATGAATGAATGAACTTTAATAAATGAGACCCCAGGACCCTCCTTAAGTGCAAATGAGATGAGATGTTTTTTTTTTTTATCACAAACATATTACTTTCCAAAGTGCAATACTAGTGCATTTGTTTAAATCATTGGTGCATGAATCCTTTTTTTGTAATTGGAAACCCTGACTGCAATCCCAGGATATCACGGTTTTTATTACATTTAAGAGCAATAATGTGCCGGCTCAGTAAACATGTCTTCCAGTGGTGCATTTACTTTCAACCCTGACACTTCATTAGCGCAGGCAGTAATTCTGATCCACTAGATATCCTCCATGACCTGTGGAAGAGAGCGTTTGGATCCAATCCCAGCTTTATCACACCATGAACATCTGTTGTGTGAGTGTGGGAAAAGGATGAGCCGCGTCTTTAAGAGCGCATGCACACTCAGAGCTCAGTGCAGATGGTGCATCTCGTCTCTTTTTGAGACAGTGATGCAGATCTTGAAAATGCATCCTTATTTGTTGTCTTCTGTTGCATAAAGTGCCTTAGTTCATGAAATAAAAAGGAAAGCAGCAGCATTTAAAAAAGCAACCAATGCTCAGTGGAAATATTTGTAAAATACATTGCTCCGGGTACATTTTCTTGCGCGCTTCTGATGACAAATCCACTAAAGGGCGCTGTCTACATTTTTGCGAATTTGAAATAAGTACATTTTGTTGTACATTTCAGATACACCGCATTCTTTTACACGTCCACAAGAAGGTGGGGCTTATTGTACAGCTCAGCTAGCGAACCACTGAGCTAAACCCTTCTCTAAATCCAACCAATAGTGTTTTCAATAGCAGACTTAAGAGAAAAATGCAATGCAGCCACATAGTTTTACGTTAATTTTACATTGCTTTTCCATCTTTTGTGGAAGCAAGCTTCACCAGACTCAAACCCGAGCGCTGTGTGCATAAGGAGATAGGTAAAGCAAACGTATTCATCACAAATCATAGACACCATTAAGTTGTTTTGTGGTGTTTATTTGGTGTTTTGCAAAGAACTGCATGGAAATATTTTTTTATTCATTGATAATAAGTCCATGTAAATATCATTAGTGTGAAAAGGAACAAAAGTTGTTGTAAGTTGTTAAAGTACGTTTTATACAGTTTCACAAAAGAAAAAATTAAAAGAATACAATCTAAAGCAGCAGACATAGATTTGATTAGAAATACTTGAATTGATGAGGTCATGTCAAATGTCTTGGGGTGGTTTTTTCTGCTGTAAATATTGAATATTGACCTTATTCTGCAATGCAGCAGTGCGCTCGTTTTTTGCGATTGTTTTAGGACTTTCGATTCAGTCACCTATGGGAGAAATGACTAAGAACAATAAACGGCAGAAAACAGTCAAACTACTACAATCAAGTGTTTTCATGACTATACATAAAAAGTAGAATAATATAATAATTAACTATCAAGCAGCATAAGTGAAGTTTCACAAACTAATTTCGAGAGGAGCACGTGATATGATTGAGCACGACTGGTTACTCATCGGTAATCAGTATTAATCCAATCAGATTGATTCAAGCTCACAATAAATAAACCGATTTCCTCTACCGATCTATCTTCATTTCGGAAGAATCCCCCCTTCCACCACATCTCCTCCTTTTTCCTCCCTTTTTCTAAGGGGAGCTCTCGAGACCTACCTGATCTCGAACCCCTTTATATGCTTACTTGACTGGGCGGGAGCCTTGAGCTCAATTATCTTCGAGCTCAGGGTTCTCTCCCGGGACAGCATGCCAAACCTGCTATTCACGCTAAAGCATATCTAAGTGGGAACTCTTGAAAGAGCCGTTTTTAACGTCTAAAAATCGATGGAAGTGAATGAGAGCAAAAGTCTCGAGCCAAAAAGATTCCAATGGCTCCACACACTCCTACGTCAAGAATAAGGTCAATAGAATAACCTTTAAAAACAGGCTGATCAAATGAGCTGGTGTTTAGCAGAAAGTCAGAAGCACTTTTTCTGAAAAAAGCGCACCAGTGAACGTGACTCTAGAAAGCTTCATTGTTCAAAACCTTGATTTTACATTACTTTTCTCTCTGTTGTGAAAGCATGTTTCACCGGACTCAAACCCAAGCGCTCTGCAGCACAAACAACATACAAAGTGAACTATGAGCAAACTGACCATGCCAGAAAAAGTTGTCCATATGGAGATAGATAGGTGACAAAAACATATTCAATTACAAATCATAGACAACATAGTAAGTTGTTTTGTGGTGTTTATTTGGTGTTTTGCAAAGACCTGCAAGAAAAATAATTATTTATTCATTGATAATATGTCCCTGTAAATGTCATTAGTGTGAAAAGGAGCAAAAGTTGTTGTCGTCATACTGCCCCCTAGTGTTCATTTTACCTAAAAACTCCAGTCAAACGGATGTTGAAGTAGTTTTTTTGCAGTTTCACAAAAGAAAAAATTAAAAGAATACAATCTAAAGGAGCAGGGATGGATTTGGTTATAAACATTTGAATTGATTAGGTCATGTCAAATGTATCGGGGTCATTTTCTGCTGCTGAATAGCCTTCGTCTTGTATCTACTTTCCAATATTGACCTTATTCTGCAATGTGAAAGTGCCCTTGTTTTTGCGATTGTTTTAGAACTTGATTCAGTCGCCTATGGGAAAAATGACTAGGAATAATAAACGGCAGAAAACTGCTTGCTCTACAAACAAGTGTGGTCAAAAGATTCCAATGGCTGCGCATGAAGAATAAGGTCAATAGAATAACCTTTAAAAACAGGCTGATCAAATGAGCAGGTGTTTAGCAGGAAGTCAGAAGCATGTTTTTGAAAAAAGCGCACCAGTGAACGTGACTCTAGAAAGCTACATTGTTCAAAACCTCACATTTAAATGCACACAGAGCCCAATAAAAGACTAATTAAACAGGGCAAATTTAATTAGGTACATCAATAAATGAAGGAAGAGGAAGCTTTGTCTGCGCAGCACCATATAGCTTTAGAAAATCTGAGCTGCTTGATCAGGCAGGAGAAACGGCACAGCGATGGGAAGACATCTTATGCAACGTCTGGGTGGAAGTGGTGAATTCTGCCCCAGATACACCATTACGCAATACTCTGATGTTGAATTCCATCACAACGCCTTCGCAAAACAGCTCTGTGTGGTGGAAATGCAATTGTACTTTGATATATTGCATGGTATTGGTTAAATACCATGGTACACTGTAAAAAAATATGTTAATTAACAGTTTTCCATTTATTTATGGTTGTAAATTGCATTATGGGATGTTGATGTTGAAAATTCAACTCTACAGTTTAACAAAGTGACTTTTATTGACATTTTAGTGGTTTGAAATAATATATTGTATAAGAATGCATTAAGAATATGATCTGACCTATATGACAAGCTCCGGCTTCTTGTGGACGTGTACTAAAAGAACATGTATTGGAAACGTACGACAAAATGTAACCTAAGTAATGTATTTCAAATTTGCAAAAATCTCGACAGTACCCTCTAGTGGATTTGTCATCAGAAACGTGCAACAAAATGTACCCGGAGCAATGTATTTTATAAAAATGTAGGCTGAGGCACGTATTTCCACTGAGCATTGGTATAAGAATGTGTAAAATAATAGGAAATGTATTGGCAGTTTATTATAAGGTTTTTGTAGCAAATTTACAACAGCAACCCAGACAACATATCACTTTAAACTATTAAAAATGTCAATAAAAGTCACTTTTTCCAACTTTTCACAGTTAAAAGTTGTTGGAAGAAAGATCAAGGTCCCATAATGCAATTCAAAAACATAAATAAAAACACAAATCACAAAATACGGAGAACTGCTAATTTACGGATATTGTTTACAGTGTAGCACTACAGTAATTATTTTTGTTAGCATGGATTTTTGATGATTCGTCATCCAAAAAACATGGTATTATTTTGTAAAAATCATATATTTTGATGCACTCTAGCGGCGTTTCTTTGTGTATTGAAATTGAGAATATTACATTTAAATCTTTGATCAGCCAATGTGTTTTGTCTAGTTGATCCTTGTTGTTTGAAAAGCCTTGTGAGATTCATGTTTGACAAACTTAGAAATGCAAATTAATTTCTGTCAAAATCTGTCATAGAGGGAAAAAATGTTGATTACAGCATGTTTTGGATTTTTAGATATTTGTTTTGTGCAGTTACGTAACCTCGTGTGATTGTTTTGGCCTTGAATTTACCCTTGATAGTAGCAAATGTGAACCTTGGGAGTGTTTTGCAGTTGCAAACAAATCCACTCAGAATGAGGAGGAGAATTGAAGAGTGTCACAAATTTGTCAGCGCATGAGTGTCTGTAGCTGTGTTTCCATGCACCTATTTTTATGCGCATTTTGAAAGATTACATTTAAAAAGTGCTTAATATCGCAAGATGCACATATATTTTGAAAATGCTAATAAAAAACCTACAGGTAACAACTGAGTATAGGATAAATCATTTACGCGAAAAGAAAAACGTGCATAAACTACAATGGAAACACATTTATTGAATAAAATCCAGCATGCGCATCAAAAAAGTCATGTGATTTTGTGTTAACAGATGATGTGATTTAAAAAATCACATGGTGTGGGTATGATGGTACGTCATTATTGGACAAACAAGTGTTTTGAGAACATTGTAAAACATCTGAAATTCAATTCATCTTTATTTCTCTAGCGCTTTTACAATGTAGATTGTGTCAAAGCAACTTAACATAGACGTTCTAGTAAATAGAAACTGTGTCAGTCCAGTTTTCAGAGTTGAAGTTCAGTTTAGTTCAGTTCAGTGTGGTTTAATTTTCACTGCTGAAAGTCCAAACACTGAAGAGCAAATCCATCGATGCGCAGCTCCACAAGTCCCAAACCAAGCAAGCCAGTGGCGACAGTGGCGAGGAACAAACTTCACCAGTTGACGAAAGTGAAGGAAAATTAAATGTTTTGCTCATTCTAAAATTCCTCAGCCAAGTCTGTCATCACAGTGGTTCAGTATTATTATTATTATTGTTATTATTATTATTATTATTATTATTATTGCATTATTACCTCCAGAACTTGAGCGCCTCTAAAAGCCACCACGCGTTCATTGTGTTTCGTCTTCTGAGGCACAGCTCATTAATTATAGAAGAAAAAATCCCCACAGTGGATTCTCCTACTGCATAAAACATTCATTGACTGGAAACGCGGCTTTATTTGCAAATATTTTATAAAATATTCCAGTTTTGTGCTAATTAGCATCTTAGGATGGAAACATAACTTGTGATGCAGCGCTGCATGTCAGTCACATCTAAACACACACGCACACACTTTTACTCTCTTTCTCTGTGTGTGTCTGTGATGCAGCGCTGCGTGTCTGTCACAGGTAAACACACTCTTGCTCTCTTTTACACTGTTGCACTTGCCTCTGAGAGAGATGTATGCAATCTGCCGAGTGTTTCGCGTTCCAGGACTATTGTGATGGATTGCTCCAGCTTTCCGGCCTCAACAAGTTAATGTCCTTCCTATTTGTCACTAGACGTGTGGCAAATAAGATGCACAGCAGAGCAAGGAGGGTGTGTGTATGTGCGTCCTCCTAGGACTGGAGATCGGCCGTGTATAAAATGTTATGCAAAAACCTAGTTGTTGGTTGCCAGAATGGTATCTGGAATCCAGTATCCTATGAGAGTTAATGATGATTAGAGGGAGTGTGATGAAGCGTGTTGGATCATGTTCGAAACCAGTTTAAGCGTCCAATCAGACGGATTAAAAGCATTTAAAATGACTCTAAACTGCGGCTTTAGAAACAACTAATTCCCACGCTGCCCTTACAACCCTCTGAGACTCTGTGTGTGCATGTTTGTGTGTGTGTGTGCGTGCGTGTGTGCGTGTGTGTGTGTGTGTGTTCGCCAACACATCTGTCACATCAGCCTCTCTTGACTTGCTACGAGTCTAATTTCATGTTTTATTCAGTGAGTCTTTCTGCCAAAATAATCAATATAAGGCAGTATAGGCTGGAATATGCTGACCAATCAGAACCCAGAACTCATTACATGACTGACCTGTCCAATATTAAGCTGTCAGTCTGACTCGCCTTTTTAAGATTATAAGGGTATACGGGTATTGCCAGGCAGTTGCTGAGGTGTTCTGGGTGGTAGCCAGTGTTGGGCAATAACGCGTTACTAGTAATGCATTACTGTAATGGCATTACTTTTGACAGTAACTAATACTGTAACGCATTACTTTAAATATATTAACGTTACAATATGATGCGTTTGTCCATTACTTGATGAATTAATTAATTTTGGCTGCAGTCTAGCCTACATCTTCCTGTTTACAGTGGTGACGCATTGTGGGATTGGTGGATGTCAACCAACCACCGTAAAGAAGATGCGTCGTGTATGAGGCGCCAGACTGGACAAAAGTCAAGCAAAAGCAGAGACCGAATGCGTGCGAGGTACACCAAGTGTGCGTCCGAGAGAGACCAAGTGCGCGTGAGAGAGACCGAGTGCGCACGAGAGAGATCTAGTGTGCTCGCGAGAGAGACCGAGAGACTATTAACATTACTATTATTAATTACTCTTACTAATACTACTATGTTTGTTGTTTCAAATAAATAAGCACGCAGTTGTTATCTGCATAACAAAATTGATTCGTTTAGTAGACACATTTCTGTTATATTTCTGAACACGTTATTTAAAATGTATGATGTTGTATGGCTTAGAAAAATGCTGTGATTTATTTTTTTCATTGTTTTACATATTTTTATGGTTACAACAACAGATAGCAGTTTGTTAGTTTCACCAAATTGATTCTGAATGATAATTCAGATCACTTTAATTTATTTATTTCATAAAGGTTTTGTTTGTTGTGTTGTTGTAGTTTTCATCCTCAAGCTGTGAAGGAACATGTTTAAGGGTTAAATACAACACATTTTATGACGCTGAAGCAACTTTAGTTTTTGATTTTTTGTTTCTGATTATATTATTCAGCTGGTTTATCACCTTGTGATATTTTCATTTTTCCGCTGCCGGTCTGACTTAACTAATAAACACTAATTTATTTAAGACTGTCTTGTGTTTTAGTTGTGAGAATGCAAATTAATTAAAACTGAAGTTGATCAAGAGAGTATTCTCCATGCAGCAGTGAAGTGACGTTATAAGGGCATTAATGAGAGCATTAAAAATGTTCTTTGGAAAAGTAACTCAAAATTACTTTTAACAGTAATGCATTACTTTTTGGTGTAAGTAATCAATAAAGTAATTGAGTTACTTTTCGAATAAAGTAACTAGTAACTGTAACTAGTTACTATTTTTCAGTAACTAGCACAACACTGGTGGTAGCTAGACAGTTGCTATGGTGATCTTAGTAGTTGCTGGGGTGGTTGCTAAGGTGTTGCTAGGAGGTTGCTAAAGCATTGCTAAGCAGTTGCTTTGGTTTTCTGGGTGGTCACTGGAGTGTTGCTAGGCAGCTGTTAGAGTGTTCAAGGTTAAGGTGCTGTTTACTTTCTTAAAGTCCTCATGAAATAAGTTTTTCTTAGTTTTTAGTATCAGTATGTTTGTGTTAAGGATATCTATAAGCTAGTGTGCTCCAAAAACAGTGACAAATTTGCATTAAAAAGATATACCTAAATCTTGCAGTTTGTCGCCTCCACCTAAATAAATCAAAATAATGTTTGACGTCACCTCATACTTCAGTTTCTCATCAAATCTTCTGACAAATCAAATGCTCTCTAGTATCTGACATGCCCCGCCCCCTTTTGATATATTGAAGATGGTTTTGTAATTTGTTTATTATTTTTTATCCCAATCAATGTAAAAACATAAATTCTTTCCAAATAGAGTTATAACTAGGGCCAGACAGAATCTGCTGACATTTTTTGGCTATTTCTGCACAGAATTTTGTAAAAGATCTGCGGATTTATGTGGAATGACTTCCTAACAAAAAACGTAATATATTAAATTAAAAATAAACGTAAATTTTTACAATGCAAATACAATTAGATCCACTTATTTGGTAAACAAAACAAGTCTCTCATATACAGTAATATATCTACTAAAAGACAGAAAATATTACTTTACAAACTGTATTGTAAATAAATCATATAAACATTTTCATATTAGTCCATAATATTACTGAAATGAATGAAAAAACTGAATAGATATAAAATTACACACATTTACAAGTAAATAACCTAGATGGACTAAGAATCCTATAGATGGGCTCAAAATCTGCGGAAATCTGCAGATTTCTGTGCACGCAGATTCCGTGTGGGCCTAGTTCTAAGTCATCTTGTCAAATGTCACAGAAAAAACTAAATATCACAATATCAGTTTGTTTTTTTTCCAATATGTATTTCTCAGTTCTCAAAAAATGTAGCCCTGGGCACATTTTTCCATTGAGCCTGTGTTGTAAACTCTTCAAGCTGCGGATCTTGTGGTCTGTACTGTATATGTGGCTCTGGTCCTTTTTGTCAGCACAAGTCTTTCAGTTTTATGGCTCTCCAGGTGAAAGGTGTTCGTCTGGTCTCCTGGAACAGTAATAACACACCTGACGTGTCATTTTCTGACTCAACCACAGCATGCTTTTGGCCAGGACCAGCAGTTCTGACTAGTTGCACAGAAATTACATGCTTCACCTGGAGTTTAGACATGTGGCGGCTTACAAGGAAAAACATAATGGCAAGTTTGTAGTGTTTCCCATGTGTTGGCAGACTTTAAGGCTAAAACAGCAGGCGATTGTTTGACGGCACAATGAAGAGCTCTGACACTGTCAGCGACTCGGAGGAGAAACAATAGAGCTGCTTTAAATAAGGGCTTCAGTTATTGGCAGGAGAAGTCGCTGGGCTCATTGATATTTTAATAAGTGAAAATATTAAACTTGCTGTTTAGGGGTTGTTTCCCAAATGCTGTTTAGGGGTGGATTTGTTTGGGGTTAATTGTACGTAGATTGCTAGGCGTTTTCTCAGAGGATGACAAGCTGACAAAACATTGCTGCAACTCTGATACAACTTTTAATTATGGAGAAAAAATTTGTCTACGGAAATGTGTTTTTCATATAAATATGAAGCTGATTGGTCAGTTCTTGTCACGTGACTTGCGGTAAAGATGTCTTCAACTGGGTGCAGGCGCGAGCGCATCGCCCAACATCGAAAGCTCAGGTTTTGAAGAGTCCAGAGGAAAAGGAATGAGTCTCTGATCCATAACAAACAGTAGGTGGCGGTGATGCTTTATTTAAGAACGTGAACCGCCAATAAAATTCATGAAACACTGAAACAGTTGAAGCAAATGTGTCGAAGCTTCGAAACGTTTCGAAACATGTCTCCACAGTGACACCTAGTGGTCATTTTATATGTATTGCTCTGGAACAGCTTCAGCAAAGAAACAGTTGCACAAATTGAGAAATGATACCCCACATTGTAGAATTGATATTTCAAGTGATTTAGTGAAGCGGTAAGAGTTCGAATCCAGGGTGATGCAGCTACAGATGTTAGTTTTTAAATGCTGTGTTCTTGTAACGTGTTTTGTTTTAACATCGGTCTGACATTGGAATGAACACTTTGTGAATAAATATGTCTTGTTTTGGTCATAAAAAATGTACATTATTAAAATACATCAAGTCACAACTTCTGAGCATTTCATGAGTCGGGATTCGAACTCAGGACATTTGCAGCACACTCTGTACCCACGCACGGTCCACTTCGCCAGGTCTCAAAACGCTTCTGAAATGTCCGATGCTTTGAACCACTTTAGTCACGTGACCTGGGTGCTTAGATTCATTTTAGTAGCGTGACATGGGTGTTTCGGATCATGCTTCGGTGCAGTGTTTCGAAACACTTGCGCTTCGGGATCTCGAAACCATTCAGCCATTCCTATGCACAAGCCGCACGCCTCCATTGGAAATAACGAACTTGCGCGTGGAAAAGATGCAATATGTCACAGCCGCCGTCATTTGCGATCTTCAGCAGTTGATCTTCTTGCTCAAACATGCTGGATTAACCTGATTTGTTGACAAATGGGTTGTGGATTCATTCCTTGGCAGTTTGTGGGTCCTTCACTGGGCCTTTTCTAGTGGTGGGCAAAGCGAGGCTTCATGAAACACTGAAACAGTGGAAGGAAATGTGTCGAAGCTTCGAAACGTTTCGAAACCTCACTCTACAGTGACATCTAGTGGTCATTCTTTATGTATTGCACTGGAACAGCTTCAGCAAAGAAACAGTTCAGCAAATTGAGGTATTAAACCCCACGTTGTAGAGTTGAAGCTTGAAGTGATTTAGTGAAGCGGTGAGAGTTCATAAGTAGCAAGCAGAGATAATGGGTTCGAACCCAGGGTGATGCAGTTATAGATGTTAGGTTTGAAATGATCGTTCTTGTAACATGTTTTGTTTTAACATTGGTCTGACATCCGAATTAACATTTTGTGAATAAATATGTCTTGTTTTGGTCATAAAACAGGGTTATTTATTTATATGATTTATATTATTCATAAAATTTCGCATTTATTGTATTTTATTAACGTGTATCCCAACCCTAAACCCAACCATCACAGTACTGTAAAAATATTAATTATTGTTATACAGTGTTACAAAAATGATGCTATATTGATGGCATATCTGCAGCTGTATCCTATCTAGACTACACCATAAAACAGTAACATTATTAAAATACATAGTCATAATTTCAGGGTATTTGTCCAAGTCGGGATTCGAACCCAAATGCCATTTGCAGCACAGTAACAATGTGCACACGCACGGTCCACTGCAGAGTCGCCAGGTCTCGAAACGTTTCTGAAATGATCGATGCTTTCAATCGCTTTAGTCACATGACCAAGTGTTTCGAAACAATTTTGTCATGTGACCTGTGTGTTTTGAATCACCATTTCGTATCATGCTTCAGTGCAGTGTTTCGAAACACTTGCGCTTCGGGATCTCGACACTGTGTCGAAGCATGTGTTTCACGTCAGCCATCCCTAGCCTTTTCCCCTTAGCAAAGAAACTTTCCAAAGATGTCTGTTTCGTTCTCATTTTGCTAGCTTGTGGGTTAAATTTTGGTGCTCAAGTGACAGAGATGTAACCAAAAGAATAGAGTCATTTTTCAAAATAAAAGGTCGTTCAGATTATGATAATAAATAAAACGCAAATAATTAATTATTTCCTGTGCAGCCCGGTAACAATTGATCCACAGGTCCATGGCCCAGGGGTTTGGGACCACTCTTATAATTGACCTTATAATTGACCTAATATAAACCTTTATAAATATTGACCTTATTTTTTTCTTTATTTAATGTAAAAAACGCTTTTATTCTAGTCGAAATAAAACAAGTAAGACTTTCTCCAGAAGAAAAAATATTATAGGAAATACTGTGAAAAAATTCCTTGCTCTGTTAAACATCATTTGGGAAATATTTGATAATAAAATCACAGGAAGGCTAATAATTTTGACTTCAACTGTATTTGTTTAAAGCATGTTGAATTGATCTCATCACAAAAAAAGGTGGCAGATTTATAGTGTTAGCACGAGGCTAAAACAGCAGCGGATTGTTTGACGACACAATGAAAGAACTTCGTCACTGTCTTAGGAGAAACAATAAAAGAGCTGAAGGTATTGGCAGAAGCGGCTGTGCTCATTGGCATATGCAGCTTTGCTTTTGTCATTACCTGCTGCTGCCGGAGCGGAGGAGAAAATGAGAGCAGAAAGCAGGAGTGTGGAGATAAGCTGAGCTTCTGAGAGCCGCTTGATTAGCACAAAGACCCTATAGTGAATATTGAGAGCGGTCCGGCTGTTCTGCAGGGGGATCTGAAGGAGCTGAACACACTCCTCAATCACTGCCAGAGCAAAGCATGGGAAACTTCAGCTCTCTGGCTTTTGATATAAAGCACCATTGAAAGCGTGTAATGCTGAGTGATATACAGTTGAGGGCAAAGTGATCAACCCTCCTGTGAAATGTTTCTCAAGAGATATTTAATGTAGCAAGGACATCTTTACAGTATTTCCGATAATATTTTATCTTCTGGAGAAAGTATTGTGTGGTGAGGGGGCGGGGCCGAGAGCCGTGGGAACGGGTGAGGCCGGCGCGTAAGTGGATAGGCTACACCTGGGGCGCACACCGGCCTCGAATCCCACGGAAGGAGCTCTGGACTATAAGAGGAGGAACGATGGCAGAGGAAGCTGAGAGAGGTCCAGGCCTGGACACTTATGTTTTGCTTTTACTTTCAGTTTGACGGCAGTCTCCGTGAGGAGCTGCCGTCCCTTTTATTAATAAATTACTTTTTAAGTTTCGTCGGTTCTCCGCCTCCTTCTTCCCGATGGCCAGGCGGCCATCGAACATTATTACATATTGTTTGTTTTATTTTGGCTAGAATAAAAGCAGTTTTAAATTTTTGTAATCATTTTAGGGTGATTATTATTAGCCCCCCTAAGCAATGTTGTTTTCCGATTGTCTACAAGAACAAACCATCGTTATACAATGACTTGCCTAATTACCCGAACTTTAACCTAATTAACCTAGTTAAGCCTTTAAATGTCACTTTAAGCTGAATACTAGTATCAAATATTATGTGCTGTCATCATGGCAAAGATAAACGAAATCAGTTTTTAGAAATGAGTTATTAAAACTATTATGTTTAGAAATGTGTTTAGAAATCTTCTCTCCGTTAAACAGAAATTGGGGAAAAATATAAAAGAATACAAATTTAACAGAAGTGCTAATAATTCTGACTTCAATATTGAACATTTCAAATATTATAAAATATTGCATTTAATTTTATGAATTTAAAAAGAAGATTAGGTTATCGAGAGATGCTTTTTGTGGCAGGTATTTTTACTATTAAGCTGCGGTCACACTGGACTTTTCGCCCCATAGACTTCCATTCATACGCATGTGAATGCGACAGCCCAGAAACGCAAGCTTGTGCAACAAGTTTTGCATGTCGCTGCTTTGGAAAGTTCAAGCTTGATGAATTCTGACCTGTGATCAAAACGTGATCTCTCTGTACAAAAATTTTAAATATGCAGCAATCGCTTGCTTTTTAAATGTCTAATCATTTTGTTAAATCCCACCCCTTTTCGCAGCGCCGTACGACAGAATTTCACATGCTCTAACTCTAGTGTGACCGCAGCAGAAGTAATGATTACCATTTTTTTATTTTATAGAAGTTGTTCATAATCTAAATTTAGATTTTTCTTTTTTTATGTTTATTTTTTATTTATAATATTGTTTTTTATGTTTAATATTTTAATTTTAAATATTTATTTTTTTGTTTCGATGAATGGTTGTGAAGCACAAGTTTAGTAATTACTCTACCTCATCATTCGTAAATGTTTGCAAAGTCTCCATTTATGGTTTTCAAAATGTTCACATTTCTTTGTGTAACTTTTGTTCATTTGTTATTTGTTACGATTTTCTTAAATCATGTTGTATTGCCTCTTTGTTTTATGTTTCTGTTTTTTAGGTTTAATATTTTTTTTGTTTGTTTCAATGTTACGAAAATCTATTTTAGTGAATTGTTGTAAAACACTAATTCATCCTTAATATAGTATAAGTATCCATCTAGAATTTTATTTTAATTTTATTATTATTATTTTTTTTTATTACCTTTGTTTGTTCATTTTTTCTTAATTTGTTGTGATTTACTTAAATCATGTTGTATTTAATTAATGTAGGAAATGTGCTATATTAACAAATTCGCCTATATGACATAATTGAAGTGCATTTTTCCTATTCTACTTTCTGTATTAATTGTGTTTACTTGGCAACAAGAACGAATTGGTCCAAGTTGTGAGTCCTCTGGTCATAACAAAGCCATTTTAGATCATTCCAGAGCAAGTTTGTGCAGTAGTTATGTTGGAAATGTATGTTGAATAATGTCAAACGTCTAAAAAAACATAAATATGTATTTTCTCCAGCAATATCAGCCAACGCTGCTGATGTACAGTGAGTTACCGCTGTCAAAACAGAGACTGAAACTGAATTTGACATTGCATTTGCTGATTTATTCTGCTGATATGCTGGATGGATTTCCTGTGGACATTCCTATATCCTTTCTGGGAGGTTTTTTTTTTTTTGCACAAATGCATATTTCAGAAATTACGCGCACACACACAAGTGACTCATGCTATTTTTCAGTCTTGGAAAGTTTTACCCCTGGAGCGAGTCCTCCAGCTCCGTCATATACAGTAAAAGCAGATAAAGGTCAAATGATGCAACGTTCAGCTGATGAGCGAATTCACACAGTTTTTCACCTGAGGCTCTGCAAGAAGCAAAGAGATGTTAAACTGCTTCGCTCGACAAATGCTATTTGTCATAATGTCACATGAGACATTTCACCTCTGTCATTTGTGTCATGAGTTGATGATTAATAAATGCGGGATTGTTAAATGTGAATACATCATCTCAATTATCAAAGGTTTCCAGCATGCACGTGCAAGCACACTGACATTTCTGTTGGTGAACATTATAATGCTCTTAAAGGAACACTACACTTATTTTGAAGCGTATTTTATAGCTTATTTTATTTAGACTCATTATTCCACTCTCCTAGAGTTAAACAGTTGAGTTTGGTTGTTGCTAGAAGGGATACAGCTGCAGTCGGAAGTTAACAAGAATTATTTTTATTATTTGTTAAATTACTCATTGGGTGGCACGGTGGCTCAGTGGTTAGCACTGTCGCCTCACAGTAAGAAGGTTGCTGGTTCGAACCCCGGCTGGGTCAGTTGCCGTTTCTGTGTGGAGTTTGCATGTTCTCCCCGTGTTGGTGTGGGTTTCCTCCGGGTGCTCCGGTTTCCCACAGTGTTGGTGAATTGAATAAACTGAATTGGCCATAGTGTATGTGTGTGAATGTATGGGTGTTTCCCAGTGCTGGGTTGCAGCTGGAAGGGTATCTGCTGCATAAAACATATGCTGGATAAGTTGGCGGTTCATTCCGCTGTGGCGACCCCTAATTAATAAAGAGACTAAGCCGAAGGAAAAGGAATGAATGAATGAAATTACTCATTACCCAAAACCTACCCACACAGTAATGCAAAAACAGAAATTATAATGAGAATTATTTATATTATTTATTAAATTACTCATTAGTTATATTTTATTAACGTCTACCCCCAGCCCAAACCTAAACCTACCCCTCACAATAATGTAAAAATATGAATTATTGTTGTACATAATGTCACAAACATTAAGCTATATTGATGTGCATATCCGCAGCTGTATCCCTTCTAGAATTTACCATTGAGTTTTGCCTTTTTTTTTTATCCATTTTAGCTTAGCTTAGCATAGATCATTGAATCGGATTAGACCATTAGCATCTCGCTCAAAAACTTTCGATATTTTTTCTTATTTAAAGCTTGACTTTTCCAGTTACATTGTGTACTAAGACTGACAGAAAATTGAAAGCTGTTATTTTCTAGGTCAATATGACTAATTTCATTCTGGCATAATAATCAAAATACTTTGCTGCTAAACCATATCAGAATATCGGCTAACTTCCATCAGTGTACTCATGGAGACATCTGTGAGAGACAGTTCAGATCCTATTTACTTTGATGCAGATCCTGTACAGTCTCTATTTGAACCGGAATACATGGAAGTTAGTCTATTTTCAGGCGTTGCGTAATATCATTGCTCCAGCTGCAGTCATGGTACAGCAGAAAAGTTCCTCGATTATTACGCCAGAATGAGAGTATAGTTCCTAGCCAGAAAATAGCAACTTTTCATTTTATATTGGTCTTAGTACACGATGTAACTACAGAAGAGTCAAGTTTTAAATAGGAAAATTATTGAAACTCTTTGGTCATTTTTGAGCGAGATGCTAACGGTCTAATCTGATTCAATGATCTATGCTAAGCTAAGCTAAAAATTATCCAGCTAGACTCGGAGATCAGCTGAATGGATTAAAAAATAATCAAATTTAACTCTTTAACTGCAGAGAAGTTGTAAAATGAGCCTATTTCCAAAAAAACAAGAACAAAAATAGTGGAATGTTCCTTTAACTGCGACAGTTATTGTTGGCTTATTGTTGACTTATTACTCAGTCCTTCTAAAATGGTTGATTTTACTGTAAATAATCAAGTGTAAAGGTGTTGTGCATATAACAAAAACACAAGGAAATTACTACAATTTCAGAAATATGAGTATGCATTGTGATTTTACAGTAATCTGAGAGATGGATTGTCTTTTGTCTGGTGTGTGTAGATGGATGTTGTGTGACGATGTTCTAAAGTCGCGTGTGTTGTGCGTTTTTCTCCAGTGGTCAACACCACCTGTTCGCCCAAGAAAGGTGAGAGACGGGCAAACCACTGCCGTGTGTGTGAGACACGTGTGTGTGTTCACGCAAACAATGTGACGTGTGTGTCTCTGTAGTCCTGTGTTCCTCACTGACTTGGACTTTTCTTATATGAAAAGGTCCATAGTTCACCTCATTTCTGTTTGTGTTGTATTTCTGTTTGTGGGTCAATGACAAATAGGATGTCAAGATGTTGAAAACAAACTTGGTAATATTTTTGTAATTAGTAATTAATTATAAATAATAAACTGTGAATAAAGCTTGGTAAAATAAAAACAAACACAGCAAATAAATGTAATATTCATTCATTCATTTTCTTTTCAGCTTAGTCCCTTTATTAATCTGGGGTCGCCACAGCGGAATGAACCGCCAACTTATCCAGCATATGTTTTACGCAGCGGATGCCCTTCCAGCTGCAACCCAGAACTGGGAAACATCCATACACACTCATTCACACACATACACTACGGACAATTTAGCTTACCCAATTCACCTGTGCATGTCTTTGGACTTGTGGGGGAAACCGGAGCACCAGGAGGAAACCCACGCGAACACAGGGAGAACATGCAAACTCCATACAGAAATGCCAACTGACCCAGGCGAGGCTCAAACCAGCGACCTTCTTGCTGTGAGGCGATTGTGCTATCCACTGCCCCACCGTGACGCCCTAAATGTAATATTATTTATAATAAATATAATAAAAATATATAAATATGTTTATTTAGGTTTATTTAGGTTATTTATTGTTTATAATTAATAAATTAATAACCTGCAACATTATATTATATTATATTATATTACACTATATTATATTATATTATATTATATTATATTATATTATATTATATTATATTATACTATATTATATAATATTATATTATATTATACTATATTACATTATATTATGGGCGGCGCGGTGGCACAGTGGGTAGCAATGTTGCCTCACAGCAAGAAGGTTGCTGGTTCGAGCCTTGGCTGGGTCAGTTGGCATTTCTGTGTGGAGTTTGCATGTTCTCCCCGTGTTCGCGTGGGTTTCCTCCGGGTGCTCCGGTTTCCCCCACAAGTTCAAAGACATGCGCTATAGGTGAATTGGGTAGGCTAAATTGTCCATAGTGTATGAGTGTGAATGAGAGTGTATGGATTTTTCCCAGTGATGGGTTGCAGCTGGAAGGGCATCCACTGTGTAAAATATATGATGGATAAGTTGGCGGTTCATTCCGCTGTGGCAACCCCAGAATAATAAAGGGACTAAGCCAAAAAGAAAATGAATGAATATTATATTATATTATATTATATTATATTATATTATATTATATTATATTATATTATATTATATTATATTATATTATTTGATAGAAAACTTCTCTGGAAGAGTTTCTTTGGATTTATTTTATTTTATACACTATTTATGACATTTCTTAAATATTAAAAAAATACAAAAAGGTTGTCATTTAGAATATTTTTGTTTTAAAATATTGTTTAAGTCAACATGAAACCAGTGTTTTAACTTCAGAAGAACTAAGAAGTCAATATTTGGTGGAATCACCCTGACTTCTTTTCTCTTTTTTTCTATTCTGACCAACTTTCTGAAATAAAAATGACAATAATAATTTCTAAATTTTAGTCTTGTCTCATGCTTACAATATTTATATATATTTTTTTCTTTAAACTTGCACTTGCAACCTAGACATCTTAGCAGAAATATTCAAATTCTTGTATTAATCATATCAAAATAGTTTAGAATTCGTGTTAATTTTACACTTTTTAACAATTGATTTAATTCTGGACACTTTTACGCTTTTGAATCATTTATTTAATTCTAGACACAAACATCACGTCATTGATCCTTATTTGTTTTTCCTTTATATCTCAGCCCTTTCATTGTATGTGTCGTCTGTAAGCTGCATGTTGTATCTGTGTATGTTTCTGTCTCTTTGTGTGCGTGTTTGTCTGTGTTCTGAGTGCCTGTTTGTTATTGCCTGTGGAATAAGCAGGAAAGCAGTGACGGCATGCATAATAATGCATCTGATGAAAAATAAACATGTACAGCTGTCCAAACACCTTACTTGCTTAAAAATGTGGGGAACCTTCTTCAAAAAAACAAAAAAGTTAAACAGGAAGTAGAATTAGAATTCTCAGGGCATTCCAAAATGTGGTGAAATTAGAATTCTCAGGGCTATCCGAAATATGACATAATTAGAATTCTCACAGCATTCCAAAATGTGATAGAATTAGAATTTTCAGGGCATTCCGAAATGTGATGTAATTAGAATTCTCAGGGCAATCCGAAGTGTGATGGAGTTAGAATTTTCACATCATTCCGAAATGTGATGGAATTAGAATTTTCAGGGCATTCCGAAATGTGATGTAATTAGAATTCTCAGGGCAATCCGAAGTGTGATGGAGTTAGAATTCTCAGGGCATTCCAAAATGTGATGGAATTAGAATTCTCACAGCATTCCGAAATGTGATGGAATTAGAATTCTCAGGGCATTCCGAAATGTGATGGAATTAGAATTTTCACGGCATTCCGAAATGTGATGGAATTAGAATTCTCAGGGCATTCCGAAATGTGATGGAATTAGAATTCTCACGGCATTCCGAAATGTGATGGAATTAGAATTTTCACATCATTCCGAAATGTGATGGAATTAGAATTTTCACAGCATTCCGAAATGTGATGGAATTAGAATTCTCACGGCATTCCGAAATGTGATGGAATTAGAATTTTCACGGCATTCCGAAATGTGATGGAATTAGAATTCTCAGGGCATTCCGAAATGTGATGGAATTAGAATTCTCAGGGCATTCCGAAATGTGATGGAATTAGAATTTTCACAGCATTCCGAAATGTGATGGAATTAGAATTCTCACGACATTCCGAAATGTGATGGAATTAGAATTCTCAGGGCATTCCGAAATGTGATGTTATTAGGATTCTCAGGGCATTCCGAAATGTGATGGAATTAGAATTCTCAGGGCATTCCGAAATTTGATGTAATTCCTAACAGGAAAAGCTAGCAGTGGATTTTGTCCCTCAGGAATTGATTGGATCTCTGTCTGACAGGTGCTTGAAGAAGAAATGTTTGTTGTTGTTGTTTTTAGAGCGAGTTGGTTCATTTTGATGAAAGATTATGAAGCCAAATGGGCTTTTTGGCTCTGTGGAATTGTGTGCACTGATAAATTGTGCACATTAAGACCAGTTTGCCCAAAAAAAGAAGCAAATTTACTCATAATTTTCTCTTCCTCTAAAACTTCATATTTTTTTCTTTCTGTTAACCACAAGTGAAGATATTCTGAAGAATTCTGGATATTGAATAGTATTCCTCAGCATGTAAATGATAAGCAAATGATTCATTTTTGGATGAACTGTCCCTTTAAGCTCTTCTTCAGCTATTGTAGACTCCTACATTTTGTTGATTGCAGCTATCAGAAGCTTAGAGGGAATATCTACAATAAGTGGAGTTTGAGAGCTAATTAGCTAAAGCTGAAACAGAAGTGAAGGGTCTGAGTGTACACTGGTGTAAAGTTATCTCCCGTTATCTCCTCAGCCAGTTACTCATATCTATAGGTTACACACAACAGTTGTTACCTTCTCCGTATTATCTTGATTATTAGATGTTATCTGGAACAAATCCTATTAGCTAGTTAATCCTGATTAATTAGTCAGGAAATCTCCAGTAGCCGTGCTTGGTTTTGGAATGGAGAGTTTATATACCGCTGAATGAAGCATGAGGTGCTTCAGACTGTATTTCAGCTAATTCAGTCATCGATAAGAGTGACAGTGATGATATAAGCAGTAATTATAATATTTTACCTCACTCGTTTCGTGTACCTGACTGAATACTAACTCTACTTTTTCACACTATTTGCCTTCATCTGCTGCTGAAACAGAACATTGAACTGAAAATTACAATTAAAGGGATAGTTTACCCAAAAATCAAATTGATGTCATCATTGCAACACAGGCTCATTGTGGATACGTACCCCTGTCTACATTTCTGGAGAGTGTGAATTATGTAGCCAGAGGTACGTCTGGCTGCATTTCATCTTTAAATTCAATTTAATTCATGTTTATTTATATAGCTCTTTTCACAATGTAGATTGTGTCAAAGCAGCTTAACATAGTTCTAGTAAAGTCCAGATTTCAGAGTTGAAGTTCAGTTTAGTTTAGTTCAGTGTGGTTTCAATTTCACTGCTGAAAGTTCAAATACTGTAGAGCAAATCCACCGAAGCGCAGCTCCACGAGTCCCGATCCGAGCAAGCCAGCGGCGACAGTGGCAAGGAAAAAAAAACTTCACCAATTGACGAAGTGAAGGGAAAAAAAAACCTCGAGAGAAACTAGGCTCTGTTGGGCACGACCATTTTTCATCTGGCCAAACTTCCTGTTCAGAGCTGCAGTCTAGGCGCTGAAGGCTGGAGAAGCTGGACGTCCATCGTGGAGAAGCTGCAGGTGTGAGTAGGGCACCGGCGGGCGTTCAGGTTGGCCCGCAGGATCAATGTGGGGACTCGTTTATCACAGTGGTCATTCAGGAATCAGTCTCATGCACTCCATTTCTCCATGACGACCACAGCATCAGCTCAGGATACGACCTGGTCCAGGATTATGGATACCTTGGGATCATCTCTTCACAGGTCTTGGATCGCATCAATGGCGCTGCATAGTCTCTAGGGACCTCCGAATGAGTATCCCCAGGTGGAAATAGAGAATAAAGAAAATAATTAGCGCAGCTGCTGTTCATAGTGTATTTAAATGAGATGTAAAAATGGAGTGTTATAGATGAAAATAGCAGTTAAATAAACAAACATAGAAACAAACATGTAAAGCATATGAGAGTTTCTAACACAATGTCTGGTGTATTGAGGAGTGTGTCCTACAGGTGATGTCGAGCCAGCTCACCTGCGTGGAGCAGATTCATGCACCAAACCATTATGCGATGCATTGAGTGTATGCTTTACTAAAAAGATAGGTCTTTAATCTGGTTTTGAACTGAGAGAGTGTGTCTGAGCCTCGGACATTATCAGGAAGGCTATTCCAGAGTTTAGGAGCCATAAAAGAGAAGGCTCGACCACCTTTACTCGACTTTGCTATTCTAGGTACTACCAGCAGCCCTGAGTTTTAAGATCTTAAAGAGCGGGTTGGATTGTAGTGAGACAGAAGGTTGGTTAGATAAACAGGAGCTAGATAATTTAAAGCTTTATAGGTAAGAAGCAATATTTTATAATCAATACGGAACTTAACAGGCAGCCAGTTAATGAACGCTACGGAGTGGTATGATGCCGCTGTCGGCTTCTGCTCCTTTTAGCGCTACAAGCTGACCACTTACCTCTGTACAGACGGCTTTTCTGCTGTTACCAGTTTGCCCAGTGGCTTGCAGAGTACGTCCGCTGACTTGGGATGTAGAGCAGAGTTGACTGCGACGATGGGGATTGAGTCCGGCGAAGAATGGTTTCAGAAATCAGGTAAAACAAAAGCAAATAATTAAATGAACAATAGGCTGCAAACGTAGTGAAATCATGCGGCCACAACGGCTTTTCTTTTTCTACATTGCTTTTGAAAACACTATCGGTTGGGTTTAGGGAAGGGGGTGGGTGGGTCAGTCAGTCAGTCAGTCGACAGCAAGCTGGCTTGGTCGGCTGAAGTGTATATTGCGCCCTCTGGTAGATTTACGCAAGGAGAGGACGCCCGAGAGAAATTTGAGATCATCAAAAAGCATACACAGCGGCCTCTGGTGGATTTGCAAAAACAAAAACTGTGAGCAGATGTACCTCTGATTACGTATTTCGCTGTCTCTGCACTGTAAAACCCAAAAAGTTAAGGCAACTCAAACCATTTGAGGAAACCGACAAGCCATTAAAATTCAAAAACTAATCCCAATGAGTACTGTAAACTTAATCCATTTGAGTAAACGAAGCAATTTAAGCACAGTAAAACCCAATAAATGAAGAGAACTCAAACCAACTGAGTACTGTAAAACCCAATAAGTTAAGGCAACTCAAACCGTTTGAGGAAACCGATTGCTACAAACAATTTGAGTTAAAAAACTATTCTATGTGAGTACTGTGAACTTACTCCATTTAAGCTGGAGTAATTAGGTATTTAATTAACTCATTACCTTCAACACTGAGTTCAAAACTCCTTTCAAATGAGTAGAATTAACTTTCAGTAAACTTTCATTTCATTTGATAAAGTTGACTGTTGGGTTTTACAGTGTGGAAATGTAGACCTGGGTATGTATCCACAGTGAGCCTGGGTTGCATAATTTGCTCATCTTCCACTTGTTTTCTATTCTTTCGTCTCCATTCTTCGTTTTGTCTTTTTTTACTTGGAGTTTTTGGTCTTGTTTCTAGTCCAAATATCTTAAAATTTCCAAAGCAAGAAGCATTTTCTAGACAAGTAAAAAAAATGTTTTATTTTCAGAAAGAATACGTCAAAATCAAGTGAGTTTTGCCTTTAAACATAAAATAATCAGCCAATGGGGTAAGCAAAATAATCTTGTTTTGGTTTCAAATATGTTTATTTTGCTTGCCCCATTTTACTTGATTGAAGGAAAAACTCAACTTTGACTCATTTTTTTCTAAAAAGAAAACATCATCTTTTGCTTACCTAGAAACTGATTCTTGATTTAAGAATTGTTAGACATTTGGTCTGGAAACAAGATGAAAACTCTATGTAAGACAAGCTTTTATGCAGAAAAGATGTTCTGAAGAATGCTTGAAAAACCACCCAATGACTTCCATAGTATTTGTTTTCCGACTATGGATGTCAATGGCTGATTTTTCCAGCATTGTTTTGTGTTCAACAGTACAAAGAAATTCATAAAAGTTTAGCACTTCTAAATGGCAATTTTCCTTTTTGGGGGAACTGTCTGTTTACCTCAAAATCTTTTAAACTGACATTGTTTTGAGGGACAAAATGGGGTTAATGGTGTAACGCTAACAAAAAGTCATAGTCTAATTGTAAAACATTGATATTTGAAGTAAATATTTGAAATTTGGGCGACGCGGTGGCGCAGTGGGTAGCGCAATCGCCTCACAGCAAGAAGGTTGCTGGTTCGAGCCATAGCTAGGTCAGTTGGCATTTCTGTGTGGAGTTTGCATGTTCTCCCCGTGTTCGCGTGGGTTTCCTCCGGGTGCTCTGGTTTCCCCCACAAGTCCAAAGACATGCGCTATAGGTGAATTGGGTA
>CAIGQV010019356.1:872407-890120 GCA_903798115.1 Danio jaintianensis
TGGATGTTTCCCAGTGATGGGTTGCAGCTGGAAGGGCATCCACTGCGTAAAACATATGCTGGATAAGTTGACGGTTCATTCCGCTGTGGCGACCCCAGATTAATAAAGGGACTAAGCCGAAAAGAAAATGAATGAATGAATGAATATTTTAAATTTGAAGTAAATAAGTAAGTAAATAAATTAAAGTAAGTAAATGAAGTAAATTTCATTAATAATTAGGGCGGCACAGTGGCTCAGTGTTTAGCACTGTCGCCTCACAGCGAGAAGGTCGCTGGTTCAAGTCCCGGCTGGGTCAGTTTGCATATTCTACCCATGTTCGCGTGGGTTTCCTCCGGGTGCTCTGGTTTCCCCCACAGTCCAAAGACATGCGCTATAGGTGAATTGGATGAACTAAATTGGCCGTAGTGTGTGAATGTGTGTGAATGCGAGAGTGTGTGAGTGTTTTCTAGTACTGGGTTGCGGCTGGAAGCGCATCCGCTGTGCAAAGCATATGCTGGAATGGTTGGCGGTTCATTCCGCTGTGGCGACATCTGATAAATAAGGGACTAAGCCGAAGGAAAATGAATGAATGAATGTTTAAAATTAATAATTGATAATAATTGGTTACTAATGTTTGTCAAATTTGAAAATAAGAGGGGAAGTCAGAATCACAATTTTTATAAACAAATAATAATTACTTGGTCTTTTTGTATACCCTTATAAGTATTTTGTATCCTGGGAGATGCAACTTATAAAATCCTAAATAAATCTAATATTTAATATGTTTATGTATTAATATATTTATTAATTATTTAGTTGTTACTTGTAATGGTCAGGAAAATATATATAATTTGCTGAACACTGTTTAAAATTAATAATTGCTAATAATTGATTAATAATGTTTTTCAAGTTTTAAAATAAGAGGGGAAGTCAGAATCACAATTTTTAGCTGAAAATAAAAAATAAAGTCTTTTAAAATCCTTTGGAGATATGTTTTACTTGGTTTCAGATGATGTAAAAATGACATGAATTGATTGTTTTGAATTGATTGCTTATCATTTTCCACTCTTACCTGTTTTATGGATAAAGCACATTAGAATGGTAAATGCTATGGAATTTGACTATGGTTATCAACCAGAACCTTGGAAAGAACCTATCAAAGTGCATGCAATTACCATCATTTTACTATATTTGTGAGAGAAACAAAAATCGTCTATCATGTAAAATTGTTTGAAATGCATGCTAATGTATCTAAAAACCCCAAACTGTTGTAAAATACAATAAGTTTTGCCAAATATGTGGTACATTTACCCATTTATTTTGTCCCAGTCAGCTTATAAGCAAAACATTCATAATATATTTCTATATTCACATATATTTTTAGTTGAAATATAAGTATCATAGTATAAGTTTCCTGTATGTTTGCCACATTAAGCGGTTTTGCTGGTTCGTTGTTGAATTGCTTAAGCAGCTAAATCCATTCAATACAGTTCAATCTGCAACTTTATTCTTCATCGGCTTCATTTTTTTCAGCTGTTTAATCCTAAATCTCTGTGGCCGCGTGAGCTCGTCTGGGCTGTCATGGCTCCGTCCTCATCTCAGCACCACAAAAAAAAAAAAATGGTGATATTGTTAGACTACAAATGGAGAGCGAGGCGAGGCCATTCCACAGGGTTCAAACAGTCCTTTTGAAGTACCAACCTTATTACAAAATGTGCCGTTTACCCTTGCACACACACACTGACGCAGAAAATTGCTGCTTTTAAAAGCTTAATAGAGCCGCCGCTCTGTGAGTCTTAACCTGCAGATATCGGTACACAAACAACACTAAAACATGCATGTGCACTATAAAAATGCATTCATTCATTTTCTTTTCGGCTTAGTCCCTTTATTAATCTGGGGTCGCCACAGCGGAATGAACCACCAACTTATCCAGCATATGTTTTACGCAGCGGATGCACTTCCAGCCGCAACCCATCACTGGGAAACACCCATACACTCCCATTCACACACACATACACTACGGCCAATTTAATTCATCCAATTCACCTATAGCACATGTCTTTGGACTTGTGAGGAAAACCAGAGCACCCGGAGGAAACCCACGCCAACACGGGGAGAACATGCAAACTCCACACAGAAATGCCAACTGACCCAGCTGAGGCTCGAACTAGCGACCTTCTTGCTGTGAGGCGACAGCGCCACCCACTGCGTCACAGCGCCGCCCACACTATGAAAATACATACTGTATATGATTTACTATGTATGAATGCATGCAAAACTGTTCACCCTGACTGCATTTGTAAAATATGATCTAAACTTGCCTTTCAGATGATTGAAAAATAAATTGTGTTAATAATATTCACAGAACCATTCTATTCCCTTATGCAGTTCTATTGAGTACCTGTAGGCGGTTTGTGGGGGAAATCCTAATGTATTTTAAAAACCTATTATGTTAATTTTACAAGATATAAAATAAGTCTCTGATGTCCCTGTGTATGTGTGTATGTGAAGTTTTAACTCATTATAACACACAAATAATGTTTTATAACTGTTTGAAACTGACTCCTTTTGATCCTAATTGTGCCGTTTTGGTGACTGTCGCTTTTAATGAGATTGTGCTCTTTTTAAAAGAGGGCGGAGCTACAAATGCCTGTGTGTCAGCAGAGTGGCAGGTTCAAACTCTAATGGCAGATGGCTGCTTCTCACTTAGGGCTGTCTATGCTAATGAGGGAGAGATGGTCACTAATGGGCGGGGCTTTTCCCCTCTGATGACACCTACTAAGGGACAATGTCAATCAAATGTTTCTACAGACATATTTTTATCCAGTGTGATTATAAAAAATATAATTAATGAATTTTTACCGTTAGAGGCTGGCTATGTTCACACACTTTATGCCTAATAGGTCCCCTTTAAAGGCTATATTAGAACAGGGGTCTCAAACTGCCGACCCGCTGGCCATTTACGGCACACCCTCCTCCTCACTCCGGCCCGCAACTGACGTCAAAAATATAACAAGATTCGGCCCGCGAAAACATATATTTACACGTTATGCTGGTGGTGTAACAAATATGATCATTTTGCTAATATTCGATTCAAATGGTCTCATTTAATAGATTTTCCTCATATGCTTATTAGGAGTTGCGTAAAAACTATGTACATTAGTAAAATTGTACTGCTAGTTGAATTGAACTTGTTAAAGTAAATGTGAATATGTACATACTTTTTTCCCCTCTTTGTTGTAGTTTTACAAAAAAAAAGAAAGATATTGAGAAGAACAATTACCAGTAAAGTCACTTAAGTTACCCAAACTGCTTTCTGCTGTTCTTACGCTATTGGGACAATACAATTGGTTGGGACAGAATAATAATTATTATGCCTATTATTTGTAGTATTTTCATAGCAATTTAAACTCCCCCTTCAATATGTACAACAAGAAACACAAAGCTGCAGTTTTGACTGCATATACTCTGTGGAAGAATGACTGAGTGTGTGTCTAACGCTCGGCCATACACACGACAACCACAGATATATTTCAGCACCTGATAAACACAACCTGATAATTTAATACAACCTGATAAACTGTGACACGATTAATACAATTAATACAACCTGATAAACTGTGACACGATAAACGTGCTGATTTGCATTATCACTGGTGACAGGTAATGCTTGAAATATAAACGTCATGTCTGTTGTCCTAAGATGCATCAATTACATCAGGTTTCCACTTTTTTCTTGTGCTTGAATGTTAAAACGGCCCTCCTATGAATTGTCAGTCACTGAAATGGCACCCCGCCAATTTGAGTTTGAGACCCCTAATTTAAAAGGATTTGTTTATTATGGAAGCTTATTTTCCACCATGCAATATGTATAGTTATATATTGTGATGTCTTTAATTTGGGCTTGTTTTCTTAAAATTGCTAGTTTATATCTTACAGTTGCAGGTTATAAACTCACAAGTTCGTCTCACAATTCAGATTTTTTTGTTTCTCAGGATTTGCTTTTATCTCATAAGTTATTCTAGTAATATCAACATGATCAGTGAATCAGTCAAGATAGCCGGTAAACACAAATATGCATGCAATTTTAAGACAGTGTACAATTGTGTGATGTAAGAATTCAGACTGCAAGAATGTTGAAGATATGCTTTTTGAATTGTAATTAACAAAAGGCAGAATTTAAAATTGTGTGTCTTATAATAGCAGGAGAAACCGGCATCCATGACTTAGAGAATAGATGTGTGTGTTTTAATTACAAAGGAAGATATTCTGAAGAATGCTGAAAAAAAAAAAAGGTGAGGTAGAACGTAAATGTCATTGTAAAATGGCTTTAACGTTATTTGTGAATTTGTAAATATATATTCATTCATTCATTTTCTTTTCGGCTTAGTCCCTTTATTATCTGGGGTCGCCACAGCGGAATGAACCGCCAACTTATCCAGCATATGTTTTACACAGCGGATGCCCTTCCAGTTGCAACCCATCACTGGGAAACATCCATACACTCTCATTGATACTCATACAATACAGACAATTTATCTTACCCAATTCACCTATACCGCATGTGTTTGGATTTGTGGGGGAAACCGGAGCACCCGGAGGAAACCCAAGCGAACACGGGGAGAACATGCAAACTCCACACAGAAATGCCAACTGACCCAGCCGAGGCTCAAACCAGCGACCTTCTTGCTGTGAGGCGATCGTGCTACCCACTGCGCCACCGTGACGCCGTAAATATATATTGCAACGGCAAAAATTATTGAGCTCATCTCCAAGTATTGAACAATAATTTGATATATTGATTATTGTAACAGGCCTAGGTGAACTAACCCTTTAACTCAAAATGTTTTAAACCGACTTTGTTTTGAGGGATAAAATTGGGCAATTCTCATAGTAAAACATTGATTTTTGGGGGGATTTTGTTTTGTTTTTTGGACATTTGTTGTTACTTGTAACAGTCAGGAATATATATATATATATATATATATATACTTGTTTTAAATAAAATCTGCTTTGCATGTCTTAGAATGGCAAGATAAAAAGTGGAAAAAAAGACTGCTTACAGATAGATGTGTTTTTTAGTTATAACTTTTTTTACATTCTAGATAAAATTAATAATAATTGTATAAAATGCATATGTGTTTCTGTGGTGTAATACTGTATTTCTGTGTATTTAATGTAATAATATCATATAATCCTGTCGCATCATAAATCAACCAAATGAGAAAAAATAGGATGCAATAAATGACAACTATTCTTCATAAATAGGCTGCAAATTGTGTAGATAAATTGTACTGTCACCGATCTCAATTAAAACTTGATAAAAGGCCAGTAGCATTTGCCGTAGAGATTGTCATGAATAGGAAATCCAAATGGAAAATCCCAGAGGCGATGATGCCTTTTGGTGGTGTTCATATCTGTCATGAACATCATTCATTCATTTTCTTTTCGGCTTAGTCCCTTTATTAATCTGGGGTCGCCACAGCGGAATGAACCGCCAACTTATCCAGCATATGTTTCACGCAGCGGATGCCCTTCCAGCTGCAACCCATCACTGGGAAACATCCATACACACTCATTCACACACATACACTACGGACAATTTTAGCTTACCCAATTCACCTATACCACATGTCTTTGGACTTGTGGGGGAAACCGGAGCACCCGGAGAAAAACCACGCGAACACGGGGAGAACATGCAAACTCCACACAGAAATGCCAACTGACCCAGCCGAGGCTCGAACCAGCGACCTTCTTGCTGTGAGGCGAACGTGCTACCCACTGCGCCACCGCGTCGCCTGTCATGAACAGTTTCTGCATTTTGTGATTCACAAGTGTTTTTTTTCTTCAGTTTATTTACGGTTGTGAATTGCATTATGGGATGTTGATCTCTGCTCTGTCGACTTTTGATGCTGAAAATTCAACTCTACAGTTTAACAAAGTGACTTTTATTGACATTTTAGTGGTTTGAAATAATATAATGTATAAGAAATAATATAGAGAGATATATGTGTGTACAATAACAGAAAATGTACTGGCAGTTTATTACAAGGCTTTTGTAGCGTAATATACAACACCAACCCAGACAATATATCTCTTTAAACTCTTAATGTTCATAAAAGTCACTTTTTGAGTTTTTTAATGTTAAAAGTTGTTGGAAGAAAGATCAAGGTCACATAATGCAATTCAAAAGCATAAATAAATGGGGAGAAATAAAAACGTGAATCACAAAATACGGAAAACTGCTAATTTACGGATATTTTTTAAGTTGAAGCGTGCATAAAAACCTCTAAAACTGCAAGATGTTCTAACTTGATCACACTCATTTTATTTTATGACAGCAGGAGCTTTTTTGGATGACAAAAAGTCGTTATCGTTAAAAAAAGGTTATCGTCAGAAAAGCTAGTTACTCAGTTTTGATGTGTTGTTTTTTTCTCTGAGCAGATCTCGCACTTCCTCTTGTTTGTCTTTTTCACACTCTCTCCGCTGCTCATTGAGGTGTGTTTTTGCTTTCTCCTTTTTTCTCACGGTGTATTTTCAGCTTCTTCTTTTTTCTTTTTTTTTACTCTGTGAGAGCGTCAGAGCTGTCACCAATTACCAGAAGAGACACTGTTGATGTTTGTAGAAAGAAAAACATTGAAGACTTGTGGCTCAGAAGAGCAATTGCTGTTACCCATGACAGAGGTCAGTCCTCAGGGCAGTGTGTGTGTGTGTGTGTGTGTGTGTGTGTGTGTGTGTGTGTGTGCGTGTGTGCGTGTGTGCGTGTGTGTGTGTGTGTAATTTGAGGAGCACCTGCAGTTTTTTCAGTTCTGTCTCAACCAGACAAGATGATTCAACAGGCCACTTCAATCAGACCTGATGAGCAGCAGCGAGCCCTTCGGAACACTCCTTCTCCTCTAAAAAGCACATTTCCCTTCTCGTTTCATCTTGTTTTGTCTCATTAGTGTTGTTTGCTAAGACAGGCGTCACTATTACTGTTTCTCTTCATTAGCAGGACACTAACACTAAGTAATAAACGTAATTGTCCCCGAGCATTTGTGTTTGAGCTGAGCAGGCAAATTTAGTCTTTATATTTGTTCTGGTACTTATTATTATTAACTTATTATGTGGAGCGGCTCGGTGGCTCAGTGGTTTGGACTGTCGCCTCACAGCAAGAAGGTCGCTGTTTCTAGTCCCGGCTGGGCCTGGTGGCTCCCCGTGTTGGCGTGGGTTTCCTCCGGGTGCTCCGGTTTCCCCCACAGTCCAAACACATGCGCTATAGGTGAATTGAATAAACTAAATTGGCCGTAGTGTGTGAGAGTGTATGGGTGTTTCCCAGTACTGGGTTGCAGCTGGAAGGGCATCCGCTGCGTAGAACATATGCTGGAATAGTTGGCGGTTCATTCCGCTGTGGCGACCCCTGATGAATCAGAGACTAAGCTGAGGGAAAATGAATGAATGAATGAGCTTATTATGTTTATGTAACTTTATATAACTTTAATAAAATACATTTTAATAGAATACATTTTTCAGCAATTAAATTGATCAGAAGTGACAGTAAAAATATCTATAATGTTAAAAGAGATTGTTATTTCTTTTATTTTTTAACTTTTATTCATTCTGTTGAAAATTTCTGGGATAAAATGCATCACAACTGCAGTTTTTGCACTAAACTGTAAAAAAAAAAACATCTTACTGCTTTCGTTTTGTTTTGTTAAATCAAACTTTTCTAGTCTTCTCTTATATCATTCATTCACTCATTTTCTATTTGGTTTAGTCCCTTTATTAATCTGGGGTCCCACAGCGGAATGAACCGCCAACTTATCCAGCATATGTTTTATGCAGCGGATGCCCTTCCAGCTGCAACCCATCACTGGGAAACACCCATACACTCTTACATTCACACACATACACTATGGACAATTTTAGCTTACCCAATTCACCTATGCCAACTGACCCAGCCGGGGCTCGAACCAGCAACCTTCTTGCTGTGAGGCGATCGTGCTACCCACTGCGCCACCATGACACCCCTTCACTTACATCATAATGTAACTAAAAATATTACATTAAAATTTGTATAACTTAAAATTATTTGAAACCTGATAAACGTATTAAAATAAGTTAAAGTAACTAAAACATTTGACTTTTGTCATATCATTTTTTTACAGTGTGATGATGCTGAAATGCCTCCCATCACAGGAATATATTTTTGCATGGAAAAACGTTCTTTTAAACTCTGTCTTAATATTACATAATATTTTAATAGAATTCTTGAGGAAAACTATAGTTATGATTGATAGACATATGTAGAATTTCATTTTTATTTTTAATTTTTTTATTTATTATATATGTTTTTCCTAGAGCAAAATCCTTAAATACTTGCAAAAAACTATGTATAATTTTTACAAATGATCCAATCTGAGTTTAATATGTGCTAAATATCGGATGTGGATTGAGAAAGCAGCTGATGTGCACCATGATCAAGTGCTGGCACAAAACTCACCTTTGAAGATTGTAATATTGTAATTTATTTATTTTTTTGTATTTTAGCTAAATGGATGAAATCCATTGGATCTTGGATCGCATCAATGGCGCTGCATAGTCTATAGGGACCTCGGAATGAGTATCCCCAGGTGGAAATAGAAAATAAAGAAAATAATTAGCGCAGCTGCTGTTCATAGTGTATTTAAATGAGATGTAAAAATGGAGTGTTATAGATGAAAATAGCAGTTCAATTAACAAACATAGAAACAAACATGTAAAGCATATGAGAGTTTCTAACACAATGTCTGGTGTATTGAGGAGTGTGTCCTGCAGGTGATGTCTAGCCAGCTACATATAGTTGCGTTACTTAGTTACTTTTTATATTAAGTAATGCATTACGTTACTTTTGAGTTACTTTTTATTACCTGGCTGAAGCTTGATCTCTTCCAGAACTAGTTTTTTTCTATCTTTTTTAAATAGAGGAGCTCTGCAATCAACAACGCACTGTATAACCTTCATTTACCTTTCAAAAATCACATCAATCCTAAAAATAATATTTTAGGATGTTGTCTGAGAACTTCCTGACCCCAGATCTATACATGCCGTATATACAGATTAATGAAAGTTTAAAGCAATGTGTTTGCTACTTGTGTACTATTTGTCTTAAGTAAAATCACTGTCCATTGAGACTATAATCCCCTTTTCCCATTCTTCGATACGTTCAAAATAATGAACACATTCTCTTATTGACTGTGTGATTCATTGTGACTAATTTTAATTCAGCAATTTATTTTTTAAAAGCTAATTAATTAAACTAAAAAACAACACGTTACATTTTCAAAAAAGTAACTCAAATATTTTACTTATTTTTTAAAGTAATGCATTACTTTACTCGTTACTTAGAAAAGTAATATTATTACGTAATTCGCGTTGCTTGTAATGCGTTACCCCAACACTGTTCATAATGTTACTTTATTTGATAAAACAGAGAAATTGTTAGATATCTAATAAAATAGAAATTTTATACGTCGCTGTGACAAAAACTTGTTTTTAACATGAGAAAGATACCTTTTATTTTGTGTAGTTACAAAAAAATTATTCATTGGATTTACTCATATTTAAAGGTTGCACACAATTTATATGGGCTGAATTTAAACAAACTAAGTTGAACATTACTAAATTAAATTTCTTTGTTTCAATTCAGCCCATATAAATTGTGTGCAACCACTTACCTTAAAAAAAAAAGTAGTAAATCCTATGAATAATTTTTTTCAGTGTAGGACACAGTGTAAGTGTAGTTTGTTGTGTCCCAATAAGAGCTTGAGACCACCTCTGCGACGTGAATCATTATCTACAAGTCCGAGTGTCACAGAACATCTCTAAAACCCTTTCAGAAAACATTGATCTGTCTGTGTGGGTCAGATGCACATGCTGGAACCACAGTGCCGTATCTTATTAGCACTCAACGCTGCTTCACAAACCCTACAGATATCTGGACAGATTTGTGCATTAGCGCTCCTCCAGGACCAATTGTAATGAGAGGAAAGATCAAACTGGTCTGGGATCAGCAGTCAAGGGCAGCAGATGGCGGCTCTGCTGTGCGCTGTCGCTCTTCTGAACTCCTGCTAGGTGAAGAGTCTAGTCGGAGAAGCAGAGAAGCTGATGATAGAGATGCCAGATCAGGCTTTTGTTGATCTCGACAGGAGAAGGTCATGCCGCACTTTTCTGGATGTCGAGATGTCTTTTATGGATCCTTTTCACAAGACTGTTTTGACGTGTTTAACGCTCATCAGCATCTTAAATCCTTGAAAGTTTTTAATATTTAGATTTTTTTAAAACATTTGTATGTATTTATGTTTGTATTATATCATCTTTGCATCAAATTACAAAAAGCGAATTACCGATTGTGTGAGGTGTTTCTAGTGCAGTGTCTATGGGGCAGGACAGTAAATTTGACGTTGCTTTCTCTTCTGGCTGCTGTTATCAGTCTCACACATTTTTTTTTTTAAGTCTTGAGGGCGTCACGGTGACTCAGTGGTTAGCACTGTCACCACACAGCAAGAAGGTCACTGGTTCGAGTCCCGGCTGGATCAGTTGGCATTTCTGTGTGGAGTTTACATGTTCTCCCGCGTTGGCGTGGGTTTCCTCCGGGTGCTCCGGTTTCCCCCACAGTCCAAACACATGCGCTATAGGTGAATTGAGGAAACTCAATTGGTTGTAGTGTGTGTGTGTGTGTGTGAATGAGTATGTATGGATGTTTCCCAATACTGGGTTGCAGCTGGAAGGGCATCCGCTGTGTAAAACATATTATTGGCGGTTCATTCCGCTGTGGCAACCCCTGATGAATAAAGGGACTAAGCCGAAGGAAATGAATGAATGAAAGTCTTGATAACACCATCGTGGGGTTTTTCTTTTATTATTTCAGCAAATAGGATTTGTAATTGTATACAATACAATAAATTTGTAATTTATACATACTATTTATACTATTATCGTGATTTTTCAATATATTGTGCAGCTCTATTTAATATGTTTATGAGTGCAGTTGATCTGTGGTTAATTTAGATGATTATTCAAATAATAAATTATATAAACATTAATTATTAAAATTTTTGAATATTTTTTGTGTGTACATTTTTGTATAGATTTTTTTATGACTTAGAATATAATATAATACAACGTCATTCATTATTAAATCTAATATTAGGTTATATATTAGATTTAATATTAAATTATTTAGAGATTATTTAATCTAATAATATAATTCATACGGCATTATAAATAAATAAATAAATAAATAAATAAATAAATAAATAAATAATAATTTAAATGATAATTTAAATAATAATAATAATAATAATTATTATTATTATTATTATTATTATTATTATTATTATTATTATTATTATTTAAATTATAGACTACAAGGCATAATCTCCACATGCACTTTCTGGTATCAGGGTTAACAAGTAATTTATTAATCGCTAAAAGATTAATTTCAGTTATTTAAAATTGACATCTGTAGACATAATTCATGGGTATACAAGTATAATTGATGCATTTTGTCTTTAAGGTTTAGTAGGTTAAGAATTTTAAAGTTGTTTTGTATATTATTAATGCAACTGTAAAAGATATAGCAATAAAATATGACTCGTTTTTGCTTGTATAACTAACATATCCAAAGCATGTGAATTTAAAAATGTTATTCGCCCAAAATACATGTACTCACTCTTACGTAATTAAAAAACATGTATTACTTCTTTTCTTCTGTGCAATGATGAGGTGGTTCAAAATGAGGAGTTTTTTTCCTCATCATTTTTTATCCTCTCTTATCCTTTCTTGTCAGATTCCTGTAGATATTAGAGCATTGTAAGCTAAATAGTCTGGCAAATGCATTAATGTTGTCTAGTGTTCCAAAACCTCGAAACTGCCAGAAACGATGTACTATAAAAGAGCTCGAAGCCAACCAATCAGACTGTGGTTTTTTGAGAAGGCTCTTGCTATTTTTGAGTGCATGGTCTGTGCGACGTCTGAGACTAAGACTGCTTTGAGGTTTTGCCAGACGTTGCTATTATTAGGTGAAAGATTGTCTGTGTAAGCAACACTGATGAATCCCTGACAATGTGTCACAATATTTGAGCCAATGAAAGGAGATTTTTGCCGTGTTGGGTTGGGAACCGAACTCCGCTGTTAGTTTGCTTTATCTGTCTTGCTTTTTGATGTAGAAAACCATTTCCAAGTGTCAGGTCTTACTCAGAATTAGTGCAGGATTAGTTCACTTTCAGAATAGAAATTTCCAGATATACTCACCCCCTTGTCACCCAGTATTTTGAGGAAAACATGCAGGATATTTCTCTATATATTGGACTTGCTGGACTATATATTGGATGGTGCTCAGTGGTTTGAACTTACAAACTATAGTTTCAATGTAGCTTCAAAGGGCTTTGTATGCTCTCAGATGTGAAATAAGAGTCTTACCCAATGAAACGATTGGTAACTCCAGACTTTTTCAAGAAAAGTCTGTTCACTCGCAGGCCATATTTGAAATTACTGATGATAAATATATAGTATATACAGTTAAAGAATTATTAACCCTCCTACATTAATAATCAGTGTTTTGTTCTATTGTTCAATCATTTCTTTCTTTCACCCATCCATCATTTCATCCATCCTTCCATCCATCCATCATTTCATCTTTCCATCTTTCTTTCCATCCATCCATTGTTCCATCGTTCCATAAATTGATCCTTCAATCATTCTTTCTGTCCGTCTGTCTATCCATCCATCATTCCATTCATTCATCTGTCCATCCATCCATTCATTGTTTTATTCTTCCCTCCATCCATCCATTCATCTATCATTTCATCCATAGTTCCATCCATCCATCATTACATATTTAATTCCATCCATCCATCCATCCCTGATCCATCCATCCATCCTTACATTCATCCAATCATTGTTCCATCGTTCCATCCATCCATCCATCCATTCATTGATCCATCGTTCCATTCTTCCATCCATCCATCCATCCATCCATCCATCCATTCATTGTTCCATCGTTCCAACCATCCAACCATCATTCCATCATTCCATCTTTCCTTCCATCCATTCTTTTATTGATCCAACCACCCATCCTTCCATCATTGCATCATTCCATCTTTTTTTCATCCATCCATTGTTCCATCAGTCCATAAATTGATCCTGCCATCATTCCTTCTGTCCGTCTATCTATCCATCCATCATTCCATTCATTCATCTGTACATCCATCTATTCATTGTTCTATTCTTCCTTCCATCCATAATTTCATCCATAGTTCCATCCATCTATCCATCATTACATCTTTCATTCCATCCATCCATTCATCCATCCATCCATCCCAAATCCATCCATCCATCCTTACTTCCATCCAATCATTGTTCCATCCATCAATCCATCCATCCATCCATCCATCCATCCATCATCATTTCCTCATTCCATTATTCTATTCTCTATCCATCCATCCATACATTGTTCCATTCATCCATTCATTGGTCCTTGGTCCCTCATTCCATTCTTCCATCCATCCATCATTCCATCTTTCCTTCCATCCATTCATTTATTGATCCAACGACTCATCCTTCCATCATTCCATCTTTCCATCATTCCCGCCTTCCATTATTCCATCCTCCATGCATCCATCATCTATTGTTCTATCGTTCCATCCATCTATCATCCATCTATCATCCATCCATTCATCCATCCATCCAAATCAAAGTAAAGTTTTAAAGCACATATCTGCGCTTAAGCTAAAAAGCTAGCATTACTAAATGCTGTAATTACTTAATGTCCTCATGTTGTTTATTCTACTCTATGTCAGTGTTTAAATTGTTACCACAATAAAGAAAATGTTTAGTTAACATATAGTGCATAAGTCACCATAGAAGTGATTTAGTTGACCGTCTAGTTTTAGCATGAGAATATTCAACTTTGGCTTGTTTTGGCAACACCAGTGGCATGTTGTGTGCTTTTACTATTATTGTGTGCTTTTTTTTATAGTGTGTTTTTATTATTATTATTATTATTATTATTATTATTATTATTATTATTAGATCAGGAAATAAACTTACTGTGTGCTCTAGAAAAAATCTATTAAGAATCAAAGCAGAAAAACTGCAAAAAAGTGAAAATACAAATTTTTTAAAGCTTGGTCTCCTAAACATCAGGTCACTAGCACCTAAAGCACTTATCATAAATGAAAAAATAACAGACAACAATCTTAATGCACTCTGTCTCACTGAAACCTGGCTGAAACAAAATGACTATATTAGTTTAAATGAAGCAACTCCTTCAGGATTCTTATATAAGCATGAGGCTCGTCAGACTGGTCGTGGTGGTGGAGTTGCATCAATCTTTAGTGATATTCTTAATGTTAGTCAGAGAAACGGACTTATGTTTAACTCTTTTGAAGTATTGGCGCTTAATGTTATGCTTCTGGATATTATGAACAAACCTATATTATCTCTCGCTTTAATCACCATATATAGACCCCCAGGACCCTATGCCAATTTTCTAAAAGAGTTTTCTGATTTTATTTCTGACTTACTAGTTAAAACTGATAAAATACTAATTGTAGGAGACTTTAACATCCACATAGATGACGCTAACGATACATTAGGGCTCGCGTTTACAGATTTACTACAATCACTTGGGATAAAGCAAAACGTTGTTGGTCCAAATCATCGCTTAAAGCATACATTAGATCTAATTTTGTCTCATGGAATTGAGTTCATTGATGTAGACATTATACCACAAAGTGATGATATAACAGACCACTACCTCTTACTATATAAGCTGTGTTTACCTGAAATTAGCAGATCTGCACAGATATATCGCCCTGGAAGAACTATCGTCCCGTCCACTAAAGATGAATTCACAAATAACTTACCTGATCTTTCTCTATTTCTAAATGCACCCGCAAACGCAAATGACCTTGATGTAGTAATCAGCAGTATGGATGCTATCTTTACTAACACACTAAATACTGTGGCACCCATCAAATTAAGGTTAGAGAGAATACTCGTGCTCTCAAAACAGCAACCCGTGCCCTGGAACGTAAGTGGGAAAAAAACTAATTTAGAGGTCTTTAGAATTGCGTACAAAGATAGTATGTCCAGCTATAGGAGGGCTCTAAAATCCGCCAGGGCTGAGCACCTCCGCAAACTGATAGAAAATAATCATAACAATCCTAGATTTTTATTTAACACCATTGCTAAATTAACAAATAATCGGTCATCTTTGGAACAATATGTCCCACCGCAAATTAGTAGTGATGACTTCATAAATTTCTTCAGCGATAAAATAGAAGGCTTCAGACAGAAAATAGAAGATGTTCAACTTTCGGCACCGCCTTATACTTCAGATCCATTAAACATTCCGCTGAACCAAAATAATCTACAGTGCTTCAAAATCATAGAACAGGAAGAGCTAGATAAACTTATAAATGCTTCTAAACCAGCTACATGTATGTTAGACCTAATTCCAACTAAATTACTGAAAGAATTGCTACCTGTAATAGGAGAACCTCTTCTTAACCTCATCAACTCTTCTCTATCTTTAGGCCATGTTCCAAATCCTTTCAAGCTAGCTGTTATTAAGCCTATTATTAAGAAACCACAACTGGACCCCAGCAACTTAGCTAATTATAGGCCTCTTTCAAATCTTCCATTTATGTCTAAAATACTAGCAAAAGTTGTTTCTGCCCAATTATGCTCCTTTCTGCAGATGAACAATGTTTTTGAAGTGTTTCAGTCAGGTTTCAGGCCTCATCACAGTACAGAAACCGCATTAGTGAAAATAACCAACAATTTACTCTTAGCTGCTGACCAAGGGTGCATCTCGTTATTAGTTTTACTTGATCTCAGTGCTGCATTTGACACCATCGACCACAATATCCTCATAGATCACTTAAATTCTGCAGGTGTCCGGGGACAGGCTCTACAATGGTTTAAGTCATACTTAACTGACCGTTACCAGTTTGTGAATATAAATGGACAGCTTTCTCAGGTCAGGCCAGTACAGTATGGGGTGCCTTAAGGATCAGTTTTAGGCCCTTTGCTGTTCACAATATACATGCTACCCCTGGGAGACATTATAAGAAGACATGGGATCAGCTTTCACTGATATGCAGATGATACTCAATTATATATTTCAACAAAACCTGATGAGACGTCTGAACTGTCTAAGCTAACTGAATGTATTAAAGATGTTAAAGACTGGATGACCAACAATTTCCTTCTCTTAAATTCAGACAAAACAGAATTATTGCTTATTGGGCCTAAATCCTGTACACAGCAGATCTCACAACTCCACCTGCAATTAGAGGGACACAAAGTTAGCATTAGCTCTACTGTAAAAGATCTGGATGTTATACTAGACAGCAATTTAACTTTTGAAAATCATATCTCCCATGTCACAAAAACCGCCTTCTTTCATCTGAGAAATATCGCTAAGTTACGAAGTATGCTATCCATCTCAGATGCAGAAAAGCACGATGGACGTCCAGCTTCTTCAGCCTCCAGCGCCTAGACTGCAGCTCTGAACAGGAAGTTTGGCCAGATGAAAAATGGTTGTGCCTAACAGAGCCTAGTTACTCTCGAGGTTTTTTTTTCCCTTCACTTCGTCAATTGGTGAAGTATTTTTCCTCGCTCCGGCTTGCTCGGATCGGGACTCGTGGAGCTGTGCTTCGGTGGATTTGCTCTACAGTGTTTGAACTTTCAGCAGTGAAATTTAAACCACACTGAACTAAACTAAACTGAACTTCAACTCTGAAATCTGGACTTTACTAGAACTATGTTAAGCTGCTTTGACACAATCTACATTGCGAAAAGCGCTATATAAATAAACTTGACTTGACTTGACTTTTACATTTAGTTGCTATTTGTGGTGTAATTATTTGTGACGGCCAGCCCCTAGGTTCATTTTGTAAAGGAAAAGTTTACATTCCCTCCAGCCCACGGCCTTACAGACTGTCATTGTAATGTAAGCACAAGTCTGCGGTACAGTGTGATTTAGCAGAATGCAGCGTGACAGACTGACAGCCATACTGAAAGGCTCCAGAGGCCGAAGCATCAATCAGGCTCTGACAGCAGGCAGCCGCTACACTGCAGTCAGAAAAACCAGTGAGATCAGGGAGGTGATCAGCTGTCAGCTCCAATACTGGACATGACCACTGCAGAAATCATATTGGAGTTGGATGACTAACCTGTAATCAGGAGGGTAGAGGTTTTGAAAGTCTGTGTTCATGGAGACTTAATGTCACAATAAAGGATTGCATGGAAAATCTGATGATTCGGTTTTGCATTTTATGATGGAGAAAGACCTGCGCTGAACAAATTAATAGTGCTGTGCGTTTTAATGATATCACCCTGACATTTCACACTAGACAATACAAAGAAGACTAGACTGATCCAGAGATAACAATATGCAAATGATGTTACATAACTATCTGGGGTTTATTTGCACTCATAGATGGATGGATACAGCAGTACATGGATGTATAGATAGATAGATGGATGGATGAATGGAAAGCTACATGGATGGACAGACAGACAGACAGACAGACAGACTGACAGACTGACTGACTGACTGACTGACTGACTGACTGACTGACTGACTGACTGACTGACTGATTGATTGATTGATTGATTGATTGATTGATAGATAGATTGATGGATATATGGATGGATGGATGGATGGATGGATGGATGGATGGATGGATGGATGGATGGA
>CAIGQV010019356.1:897162-909356 GCA_903798115.1 Danio jaintianensis
CCGCCCCAAATTACTGATAGCTCCGCCCTAAAGCACTGATAGCCCCACCCTGAAATATTTAGAGCCCTGAAATGTTAATAAGCAACATTTTTTACTGCTCTTTTACTTTCGGATGAGATGATAAACCGAGGTCCTGACTCTCTGTGGTCATTAATAATCCCATGGCACTTCTCATAAAGAATAGGGGTGTAACCCCGGTGTCCTGGCCAAATTCCCTCTCGGCCCTTAACCATCATGGCCTCTCAATCATCCCCATCCACCGAACTGGCTCTATCACTGTCTCTCCACTCCACCTTTAGCTGGTGTGTGGTGAGCGCACTGGTGCTGTTGTCCTGTGGCTGCCGTCGCATCATCCAAGTGGATGCTGCACACTGGTGGTGGTGTGGAGAGACCCCCCTCATGATGGTGAAGCGCTTTGGGTGTATGGCCATACACAATAAATGCGCTATATAAATACACATTGCATTACATTACTTTTTCTCAGTCACAGTTTGTAATGATCACGTACAAAACATTTCGCATGTTACAACTATTTACTATTGTACGTGGAAATTTGTATGTGGAATATTATTATATTATATTATAGATTTTACAGTTATACATTTTAACATTTAAGTCATTTTATGTGCTTGTTTTTTGTCATTTTTTATCTATATTTAGCTTTAGTGTTTTTAACATATTTTAGATTTAATTTATTTTAGATTTTTATGTGCTTCAGTTTTTGTCAGTTTTATATGTATATTTAGTTTTAGTGTTTTTAACATATTTTAGATTTAATATATTCGATTTTTTAATATAATATTTTAATAAAATTTTAAATATCGACTGTAAAAAAAATCCAAACTTTATTTAATTGGCCTAAAATACATTTGATTTCTTTTAACAACTCTTTCAACACAGATTTTATTTTTCTCAGGCAGAGATTTTAATGATTACATACAATACATTAAGCATGTTACAACTATTGTAGGTGGAATATTATTTTAAGATTTTACAAGAATGCATTTTTTACACATTAAGTCATTTTTATGTGCTTCATTTTAATGTCATTTATATATGTATATTTAGGCTTAGTGTTTTTAACATATTTTAGATTTAATATGTGTTTGATTTTTAAATAATTTTTATATAATATTTTAAGCATATTTTAAAGGTGCTGTATGTAAGTTTTTGACTCTTCTAAAGCATAAAAATACCATAATATGTTTGCAGATACTTAAGAAACTAAGTGAACATTCTTGTAAGAACATTCTTAAGTGCTAAGTGAACATTCTTGTTTATATGAAAAACAATGCTGAAGTCATTCTGCTTTGATAATGTGTTTTCTGTGCGGGAACGTTGTCTTTGTTTTGGTCATTTTAACCTACCCAATGCCAGTTTAGGCAATTATATTTCAGCATCCCGGGTTGCCTTGTTGGAAAACCGCGTAATTCATTCATTCAGAAAGGCTCTAAAAGCATGCACCCGTGACCGAAATGCGACCTCCGGTGGACAGTAGCAGACTCTGAAATGAGACGCAGATTCAGAGTTCCACATGAGGTTATTAATTAGCAAGTAATATAAATATTACGAACGTAAACATTAGGTGAGCAGGTTACATTGTAACCTCATGTCCTAACAACACGCTACGTGACGAGATTTGCAGTAATAAGCAATTTGGCTGTTTGTACCAGACGAAACACGTCATAATTTAAATACAGCCATTCAGAAGCACAGAATATGCACTCACTCACGAAATGCTAAGGTTTATAATCTAATTAGTACATATTAACCCTCTTTAACATTATTAAATGTACATGCTGAATCACTGATATGTGTTTAGTTCTAAAGTTCAATTTCAGACGGTTTATTTTATTTTCAAGGTCTGAGGTGAACTATCTGCTGCTGCTTTCAGTAGTATGGCAATAAATGTCCTGTAAAAGGGCATTCAAACTCACATTATTAGCATTTAACACTGAATAAAGCACATGAGGTGTACCTGAGGTGATCATTGTCATAGTTTTCTGTTGTTCACCTGTGAGAAATAGAAGCCGTTTCTAATATATCAATTTGAGGTGTTGGTTAGGACAAAAACTCCTTTTAATATGAAAAATATTCCTTCGATCGGGTTCCGTTGCTTTTATTTAGAACACGATTTAAATCACTCGCTTCTGTCCTCAATCTTGCAACCTGCGCTTGCGTTTGTTTTGATCCAGGAGTGCAATACCTAGTTCAACCACTGGGTGTCAAACTTACATACTGCACCTTTAAATATTAACTGTCATAAATATAATTGGAGCGTTGTGATAGTTTTAGCAACACTTATAAAACTCTGATTCTTTTTCTCTTTTTGTAATGATCACGTACGAGACATTTAGCATGTTACAACCATCTCCTATTGTAGTTCCCTTCCAGTTTCCTCTGCTCAAAGTCAAAATGAGAAAAAGCCCAAGATTAAACCCTGCTGTACACCATTCCTCTGCTACGAGAGAAGAGTGATTGAGCGAGAAGCGAGAGTAAAATAGCGAGCTGAGATGGAATTGGATTTGTCCTCTCAACGCGATGGAGGAGAGCGATAATCTTCCTCTTGTTTCACACTGCGACTTCAACTTAATTAGCTCGTCTTGCAAAGCGTCTGCTCTCCAATCAGCCTCCATTTTGAGAGGGTCAAATCTGCACCTCTCCAGCAGCAAATGTCCCCTCGTGCCCACACACACACACACTCCACCATGGGGGTCCGATTAGTACAAATCACAACATGGGGACAGTTTTATATCACATTGCATAATAAAAGTTGCATCTGAGGTGAAATATACACTGTTGTTCAAAAGTTTGAAGGATTTCAATTCACCAAGGATGTTTATAGTGTTATAAAAGATTTCTATTTCAAATAAATGCAATATGTGTGTATTTTCTGTTAAATCTGTTTTCATGTACATTTACATTCACACCAATGCAATAGCAATAGTGATTTTCAATGTAAAGTTTTTTTATTCTGTTGAAAACAAAAGAAGATATTTTGAAGAATGTTGGTCTGTTTTAAAATACTATACAAATCAACAATATGAACTGTTTTCAGCACTGATCATTTAAAAAAAAAGATTTCTTATGTACAGTAGTCCCTCTCTATAACGCTATAACGCGGCCTCGCAGTTTTGCGGATTTGTTTAGTGCAATTTGACATGCTTTTTTTTTACAGAGCATTGTGTTCTGCATCCTGATTGGCTGTAGACCATTGTGAATCAATCTCCTTCGTGCCGTGTCTCCTGTACAGTACAGAATGCGTTCATCTTGCCAAATTTACTTTGATTTCTAGCAGTGTGACTCTGAAGTGCTGTACTGTATGTTTGCAAGTTTTCTCCCCGACAAACCCCACAATGTCGACGAAACGTTCAAAGGCACCTGCGGTAGCACCCACAAGGCAGAGGAAGATGCTAACCATCGCACAAAAAGGACTTCTGGACATGCTAAAGGTAGAAGTTACGCGGCTGTAGGGCGCCATTACGGAATAAACTAATTTTCGGTTCATTACATAAAGAAGGAGGGAAATAACATAAGGACAGCAGCAATATGTTTCAACAAAGATACAAAAAGGGTTGCAACTGTTCACAACAAGACCATCGTAAGGATGTTTAGTTTAGAGGGGTTTTACAGCCTTAAAACATCTAGAATAATTGTAAAAAATAAAGCGAACTACTTAGCAGATTTCGCCTATTGCGGATTATTTTTAGAACGTAACTCCCGCGATTAATGAGGGACCACTGTATTTCAATTCACCAAGGGTATGTATAGTGTTATAAAAGACTTTCAAATATTTTTTACATTTTCTATTCATCAAAGGATTCTGAAAAAACTCAGTTTTCATATACATTTACATTGATTTCATATACATTACATTGGAAACATCCATACACTCTCGCGTTCACACACACACACTCATACACTACGGACAATTTTGTTTATCCAATTCACCTATAGCGCATGTGTTTGGATTGTGGGGGAAACCGGAGCACCCGGAGGAAGCCCACACCAACACGGGGAGAACATGCAAACTCCACACAAAAATGCCAACTGGCCCAGCTGGGATTCGAACCAGCAACCTTCTTGCTTTGAAGCGACAGTGCTAACCACTGAGCCACCGTGCCACCCCTGTTCAATTCCTTCCAAACCATATTAAACAGTTATTCATTCATTCATTCATTCATTTTCTTTTCGGCTTAGTCCTTTTATTAATTTGGGGTCGCCACAGCGGAATGAACCGCAAACTTATCCAGCACATGTTTTACGCAGCGGATGCCCTTCCAGGTGCAACCCATCACTGGGAAACACCCATACACTCCCATTCACACACATACACTACGGACAATTTAGCTTACCCACTTCACCTATAGCGCATGTCTTTGGACTTGTGGGGGAAACCGAAGCACCCGGAGGAAACCCACGCCAACACGGGGAGAACATGCAAACTCCACACAGAAATGCCAAGTGACCCAGCCGAGGCTCGAACCAGTGACCTTCTTGCTGTGAGGCGACAGCGTTACCCACTGTGCCACCACGTCGCCTTAAACAGTTATATCCATTAAAATAAGAGTTTGGTCACCAAACATCTTTAGGAATAGAATGAAAATACGTTTAAATTCAAATGAGTTATTGCAAAAAAATAAAAATAAAATCCTATTTATAAAAGTTTTATTGAATATTTGTTGGTACTTTTCTGAGTAATTTAATGTATATACACAAATATAATATTGTATTTGTATAAAAGAGAGATCTGTGAGGGGTGTACTTATTTATGAGCACTGTATATATACACAGTGGAAGTCAAAATTTTTCGCCCTCCTGTTAATTTAATTTTCCTTTTTCAAATATTTTCCAAATGATGTTTAACAGAGCAAGAAAAATTTCACATTATTTCCTATAATATTTTTTCTTCTGGAGAAAGTCCTATTTGTATTATTTAGGCTAGAATAAAAGCAGTTTAAAAATTTTTTTTATCATTTTAAGATCATTACTATTATTTTATTTTTTTTCTACAGAACTAATATATTTCAAAATATTGCAAAAAAAATACCCATTTGTATATTTTATCAACCATTTGGATTACAAATATGCACATATATGTTCAAATATATTATCTATATTTTTATATACATAATCAATATATCCCATACTATACTGTATACTATAAATACACTTTTTCTGTTTTAGTTGGCTGATTCCACAAGGAAAAAATCTCCTTTTTTTTCCTCCTATAAAAGATGATGCAAGATGAGCTATGAAGTAGTTTTGCCTCATAACGAGAGGTTATGGACAGTGACATGTGGTCATTACAGTTGCCATATGCTCTCTGTGGACCAGTAGCCAAACCTCACTACATGAACACACACACACACATAGGGAGAGAGAGAGAGAGAGAGAGTCACTGAAAAATGCTAATTCATGTCAAGCTCTAAGGGACGGGGCGCAGAGCGGTTATTTGTGCAATTTCTGAACATGCACACAGTAATCCGCGTTGGGCTGACAGTGATATTCGCTGGCCTTTTCCATTGCTGTGGTTTTTAATAATTCACCCGGTCTGAACTAAAGTCACATTAACACTGTCAGCTCCTGTTTGGGCAGTCGGGCGAGAGGAGACTATTACCAACTCCTGCTTTCCTCCTCTCCTGTTCTCGGCTATCGGCTTGTTTCTCAGTCTGGTTGACATGTAAAAACGCTGTCGAGACATATTGATATCATATTCGTATTTTGAGAAAATTGGTTTGGGAGACCATTGTGATTTTTGTTATGGCAGCTTTATTTTTGTGATAATTAAACAGATTTAATTCCATAGCAAATTAATGTTATTACCGTTGTGAAAAACTGTCAGTTTGTTTATAGCAGCTCTGTGGATAATAACACACACTGGGGGAAAAAATTATTTTCTTATTTAGAAGTTTTTTCTAGTCCAAATTGTAGCTGACGGATGCTGACAACGGAGTTGGAGATCCACGTGCAGTTTATTTAACAAAGAATAGTCAGACAGGCAATGGTCAAAACAGGAGCAAAACAGAAGCACAAAGGTAATCCAAAATCATAGTCTAAAACAGGCAAATGGTCAGGCTAGGCGGCAAAGAATCAATAACGGGGAAAACAAGGCAAGGATCGAGACACGGAAAGACTAGACAGGATTTACGCTTTGTAATGCTACCGGATAACCAAACAACAAGACTCAGGCCAGAAGTGTGTGTGCGTGCTGTATAAATAGTCCTTGTAATCTGTCCTTGACCAGTTCCCAGCTGTGTGTGAGTGTGTAATCAAAAGAAAACCGGAACAGGTGTGTATGAGGTGCATGACAGGATTTGTAGTCCATATGGTAACAGGATTGTAGTCCTAGTGAAAGTGAATGATTCCCAGCGATCTACCAGCCTGGATCGCTGGTGATTGTGACACAAATATCAAAAAATTCTGCTTTTTCTTCACAACTAAAAAATATTGTCTTTTTTTTTTAGTAATAATGTGTCAAAATGAAGTGAGTTTTTCCTTAAAACAAGCCAAATGATCTGTCAATGAAGTAAGCAAAATAATCTCTTTAAAAGTAAATTTAATTATAAATAAATTTTTAAAAAATTTACTTTGAAAATAAGATTAATTTGCTTAACCCATTGGCAGATTAGTCACCTTGTTTTAAGGAAAAACTCACTTCATTTTGTACAAAATATATAAAATAGTAATGTGTATATATATATGGTTTTTTTTTTAGAGCCTCATTTGAATTGAAATGTGTTTTATTTCTATATTTCCAAATGATTCCTCCCTAAGAAATTATGATTTTTTCAATTTGCTACAAAACAAAACCATTGTTGTCCAATGGCTTGCCTAATTAACCTAACTTAACCTAATTAACCTAGTTAAGACTTTAAATTGCACTTTAAGCTGAGTATCTTGCAAAATAAATAGTAAAATATGATGTTCTGTCATCACAGCAAAGCCAAAAAATAATTTATTAGGAGTTAGTTATTAAAGTCCGCATGAACCAGAAACTGCGACCATTTTTTGTATGTATTGTGATGCAGTTCCTAGAGAAATGGAATAATTAATGAGTAAACAGTGGGCGTGGCTTGTTTTTTTCTACTGCGAGCTGATTGGATGTAGTAAAGTAGGCATTTCATTCAGAAAGATCGGGAAAAGGGTTTGGGGAGAGTTATTACAACCTAACAGACTCCTCCTCCTCACCATTTCTGTTTGTTGTCAAAACCGACAGACGGGGGGACGTGTAAAGTATGTTAGCCACGCCCAGTACCTCAGACACACCTAATCGGAGAATTTAACTGAAAACAAACAGGAAGTGCATTTTCAGATTTCAATTTTACATGGAAAACTATTTTTTGACATGCACATGCACAGATGAATTGTTCACCACAAAACTAGCAATGTGAGCTAACAAACCAATATGGTTAGTTTTTTGGATTTCATGTGTACTTTAAAAATAATTATTGTTTAAAAATGTGTTGGGAAAAAAATGCCTCGTCTAACAGAACTTGAGAAAATAGTTAAATAAGATTTACCATTTCACAGGAAAGGCGAATAATTTTGCCTTTAACTGTACTTTTGTGCAGTGACATGAGGGTGAGAGAATGAAGGCAGTGTTTTCAGCTTTGTGTGTGAACTATCCCTTTAAAGTTGTCCACTTTTCAGTCTTTCAGCACAGATCTGTTGTTGAAAACTGCTCGGTCATTCCTAAAGAGGAATCCATTATCTACCAGTCTGACATGAGGGCCTTGCAGCTGGGCAGGCGGTGGCGAACACACACAGGGTGCTGTGGTGTTTTATAGCCGGAGCAGCTGTCAATATGCACAGTGGGATTGAGACACCTGAGGCTCGCAGTCAGATTCCTCCACCATCTGCTGCCTTTACCTGAGATTCCAGCCGGCTGAGAGAGAGAGAGCCACCCATGGGAAATCATAAACACACACGCAAACACACACACATATCTATACCCACAGGAGCGAGAGGCTTGATTAAAACATAGTGTATTGTCTGCTCCGCTTTTAAAGTACACATGAAATCAAAACTAACCATACTGATTTTGTTCACTCGCATTGCTAGTTTTGTGTTGAACAATTCATCTGTGCATGTCATTAAGAAAAAAAAATGTTTGTCCTTGTAATCTAAAATTGAAAAATGAAAATGCACTTCCTGTTTGTTTTCAGTTAAATTCTCCGATTAGGTGTGTCTGAGGTACTGGGCGTGGCTAGCATACTTAACCACGCCCCTCCAACTGTCAGCGCTATGACAACACGCAGAAATGGTGAGGAGGAGAAGTCTGTTAGGTTGTGATCACTCTCTCCAAACCCTTTTCCCCATCTTTCTGAATGAAATGCCTACTTTACTACATCCAATCAGCTCGCAGTAGAAAAAAACAAGCCACGCCCACTGTTTTCTCATTTAATTCTCATTTAAGTTTCTCTGCATCACAATATGAAAAAAAAATTGGTTGAAGCTTCCAGTTCATGTGGACTTTAAAGGTCCTGTGAAGTGCTTTGAAATGTGCATTTTTTATTCGATGTTTGACGTAATCTCAAATGAAACATATTAAGAGGGCGGGACCTATAGTAGCTCCTCCCCTTTTTAAAATAACAGCCAATAGCGTTTTGTTTTTATCACAGCTCTGCCAGTGAGAGCGGTTGAGCCCAAGCGCATCAAATGAAAAGCAAATGAGAATCGTCTTGAAGGGGGCGGGGCATGTCAGATACTACAGAGCATTTGATTGGTCAGAAGATTTGATGAGAAACTGAAGTATGAGGAGACGTCAAAAAAAACATTGATCCATTTAGGCGGAAGTGACAAACTGCAAGATTTAGCTGTTTATATCAGTTTTATATCTTCTAAACACTAATTTTGTCACTGCTTTGGTGCACACTGGCTAATTTATTCATTCATTTTCTTTTCAGCTTAGTCCCTTTATTAATCTGGGGTCGCCACAGCGGAATGAACCGCCAACTTATCCAGCATATGTTTTATGCGGTTTATGCCCTTCCAGCTGCAACCCATCACTGGGAAACACCCATACACTCCCATTCACACACACATACACTACAGATAATTTAGCTTTCCCAATTCACCTATAGCGCATGTGTTTAGACTTGTGGGGGAAACCGGAGCACCCGGAGGAAACCCACGCCAACACGGGGAGAACATGCAAACTCCACACAGAAAATGCCAACTGACCCAGCCGAGGCTCGAACCAGCAACCTTCTTGCTGTGAGGTGACAGTGCTACCCACTGCGCCACCGCGCTGCCCACACTGGCTTATAGATATCCTTAAAACTAACATACAAAATAAAAGTTTGTTTTGACATAATATATGTGTGTGTGTGAACTGTATATTTATTATGCGTATGTAAATACACACATGCATGTATATATTTGAGAAAATATTTATTTATATTTACACATAAAATATATATGTATATGATACAAATTATGTATACATTTATATATCTATGCTAAAAAAAAAGTTTTGTATAGTTTCGTTTTAATGTATGTGTTTGAATTACATAATAAATATATATATATATATATATAATACAGGGGCGGCATGGTGCCTCAGTGGTTAGCACTGTCGCCTCACAGCAAGAAGGTTGCTGATGAATAAAGGGACTGGGCCAAAGGAAAATGAATGAATGAATACATATAATACACACACACATACAGTATCTTATGTCAAAACAAACTTTTATTTTGGATTTGATTAATCGCGATACATCTTTGCCCAGCAGTTTTTCTAATAAATAGTTTTTGCTGTGAAAATAGGCATTGTTGCTGACATAATGACATAATAAAAATCTATGATATGATAGGAGAGGCTTGATTACGCACCTGCTCCAGTAAACTGAACAGCGCTGATGGAGTCCTGAAAACTGACCGCTGCCAAACGCTGTGATTCAGATGTTCACACTCGCCACAGCGTTCATGATGAGAACTAATTTCAGCCCGCATGGTATCGATGTGACACTTTGACTCACGGATGCACCCTGAGCTTGCCAGACACACAAATAACTCTGATAAATCATGCAGGAGGAAAATAAACTGCATGGTAATGGTGTAATATGGTAATATTGTGTTGGCACTGCATATAGTTAAAGGCAAAATGATTAGCCCTCATGTGAAAATGTATTACTTTTTCAAATATTTCTTAAGTGCTGTTTAAAGGAGCAAGCACATTTTCACATTTCCTATGATATTTTTTTCTTCTGGAGAAAATCTTTCTTTTTTTATTTGTGTAACAGTGGTTTGTTCTGTGTTCTGTTTGGGCGCAGTCCCTTTATTAATCTGGGGTCGCCACAGCAGAATGAACCGCCAATTTATCCAGCATATGTTTTACGCAGCGGATGCCCTTCCAGCTGCAACCCATCACTGGGAAACACCCATACACACTCATTCACTCACATACACTACGGACAATTTAGCTTACCCAATTCACCTATAGCGCATGTGTTTGGACTGTAGGGGGAAACCGGAGCACCCGGAGGAAACCCACGCCAACACGGGGAGAGCATGCAAACGCCACACAGAAATGTCAACTGACCAAGCCGAGGCTCGAACCAGCGACCTTCTTGCTGTGAGGCGACATCGCTACCCACTGCGCCACCGTGCCCTCCCCAAACTGCTTTTATTCTAGCCAAAATAAAACAAATAAGACTTTCTCTAGAAGAAAAAATATTATAGGAAATACTGTGAAAAATTCCTTGCTCTGTTAAACATTATTTGGGGAATATTTGAAAAAGAAAAAAAGTTCACAGGAGGGCATTGACTTCAACTGTAAATGGGACTGCCTGACAACGTGAAGTAGACCAAAATATCCTCAAAAGCTTGCATTAAAGTGCGAAAAACATGCAAAAATATAAGAAATCAGTAAAGGGGGCCAACACTTTTGCACACCACTGTATGTCCAGACACTGTGTTCGTGTTCTTCAGGAGCTCTTCATTTGTATTCATGTGGTGTTCAGAGCTGTATTCTTAGTGGGTACACTAGGTTTCCTTCAGGTTTATAGAGTTCCTGTTGAATTTCAGTGGGTTAATGTGTTCCTGCTGCACAAATAAACACAACCCGGCCCTTGCATATAGAAAACACCCTGGCTTCCATTAATGTTAGTAATCTTCTGAGAACGAGAGGGAATGTTTTTTGTCATATGGTTTGATTGTTATTTATTAATTTGGCAAAGATCATGATTTCAGCTCTTACAGTTGTGTTTCAGAACTGATAGATGTTGACGTGTCTATACTGCAAATCTAAGAAAAATTAGATTTTTTGCTTAAAAGAAAGCAAAAACAATTAATAAAATTTTTTATTAATGATATTATTTTATTGTATTATTATTTATTGTTATTTATTCATTCATTCATTCATTTTCCTTTGGGTTAGACCCTTTATTTATCAGAGGTTGCCACAGCTAAATGAACTGCCAACTATTCCAGCATATGTTTTACGCAGCGGATGCTCTTCCAGCTGCAACCCAGTACTGGTACAGTACACAGATTTAAAAAACAATTCAATTCATGTTCAATTCATGTTTATTTCTATAGCGCTTTTACAATGTAGACTCAAAGCAGTTTAACATAGAAGTTCTAGTAAATTGAAACTGTGTCAGTCCAGTTTTCAGAGTTGAAATTCAGTTTAGTTCAGTTTAGTGTGGTTTAAATTTCACTGCTGAAAATCCAAACACTGATTCATTTATTCATTTGCTTTTCGGCTTAGTCCCTTTATTAATCTGGGGTCGCCACAGCGGAATGAACCGCCAACTATTCCAGCATATGTTTTACACAGCGGATGCCCTTTCAGCTGCAACCCAGTATTGGCAAACATACACACATACACATACACAACAATACATACATTTACACACATACACTACGCCCAATTTAGTTTATCCAATTCACGTATAGCGCATGTGTTTGGACTGTGGGAGAAACTGGAGCACCCGGACGAAACCCACGCCAACACGGGGAGAACATGCAAACTCCACACAGAAATGCCAACTGACCCAGCCGAGGCTCGAACCAGCGACCTCATTGCTGTGAGGTGACAATGCTACCCACTGCGCCACCGCACAATAACAATTATATTATATTATTCATTCATTCATTCATTTTCTTTTCGGCTTAGTCCCTTTATTAATCTGGGGTCGCCACAGCAGAATGAACCGCCAACTTATCCAGCATATGTTTTATGCAGC
>CAIGQV010019356.1:915134-939116 GCA_903798115.1 Danio jaintianensis
ATTTATCTATTTATATAAAAACTGCTAAGGTCAATAATATTATTAGCTTCTTAAGATTTAAAATTTTATTAATTTTTTTGTTTGTTTGTTGGTTGGTTTATTTGTTATTTATTTATTAATTTATTAATTAATTATTTGTATGTTTATTTGTTATTTATTTAATTATTTTATGTAAAAATTGCTAAGGTCAATATTATTATTACCCCATAAGTTTTACATTTTTTTTTTTTTCTATTTATTTAATGTAAAAACTGCTAAAGTCAATATTATTAGCCCCATAAAATTTGTTTATTTTATTATTTAATTAAATTTTATTGTATTCATTTATTTATTTATTTATTTATTTATTTACATAATATTTAAATATATATTGAAGTCAAAATGATTCGCCCTCATGTGAATTTTTGTTTCTTTTTCAAATATTTCCCAAATGATGTTTAACAGAGCAAGGATGTTTTTCACAGTATTTCCTATAATATTTTGTTCTTCTGGAGAAAGTCTTATTTGTTTTATTTTGGCTAGAATAAAAGCAGTTTTTAATTTTTTTAAAACATTTAAAGGTCAATATTACTAGCCCCCTTAAGCAATATATTTTTTTATGATTATCTTAGAAATGTGTTGAAAAAAAATCTCCTCTCCGTTAAACAGAAATTGAGGAAAACATGTGAAATAATTAAATCTGGAGGGCTAATAATTCCGACTTGAACTGTATATCTGTGATGCCGAATTCATTCTTTCACTGTCATCAAAGCCAAATGCCAGAAAAAATGATTAGGAGAAGAAAAGATATAATTAGGAATAAGGTGAAGAGTGTAGAGGAGACAAACACCACGGGGCGCAGACAGTAAATGTGATTAGTATTCTTCTGACATTACGAAGAGGAGCTGCACATTAGCATAAAGAGAGCCATGTCAAAATGACAAAGAGGATCTGCTTTCCTCCGCTTGCGTTCACTGTGAGTGCTGCTCTCGGGTCTACAGCTCAACACTCATGTAGAGCGAAGGATTGAACTTCCTTAAGATCAAATATGACACACTGTAAAAAAATATCTGTATTTTGTGATTCATGTTTAAATTTTTCCCCATTTAATTAGGCTTTTGATTTGCATTATGAGACCTCGATCTTTCTTCCAACAACTTTTAACCTTGAAAAGATTGAAAAAGTGACTCTTATGAACATTTTTAATAGTTTAAAGTGATATATTGTCTGGGTTGGTGTTGTATATTATGCTACAAAAACCTTATAATTAACTGCCAGTACATTTTCTGTTATTTTACAGACTTATTTCTCTATATATTACTTCTGATGTCCCTATGTGATGTTTCAGCTCAAAACACCACACAAATAATGTTTTATAACTCTCTGAAACTGACCCTTTTAGGCTTTGATACTAATTGTGCTGATTTGGTGACTGTCGCTTTAAATTCAAAAGAGCTACAAATATGGGATCAAATTTCCGCCTAAAGTATCGCAGTCGCGGATAGAAAAATAATGCGACTGACATCGCGTGTAAAATTATAACGCGCAAAAGCAAAAACTAAACACAGATGCGGGCGGGTTTAGCGTCATCATTGATCCACTAGTCGAGATTGACAGTTGCTCCTCCAGCCAATCAGACAAAGGGGGAGTTGACATCACTCCAATGCAACTATAATTTTACACGCGATGTCAATATTTAGATTTATGCACCTTATTTTTCTATCTGCGACCGCCATACATTGGAAATTTTATCCCATATACAAATGCCTATGTGTCAGCATAGTGGCAGATTCAAAAACAAGACTATTGTCTTATGCTAAGGAGGGAGAGTTGGTCAATAATGGGCGGGGCTTTCCCCCTCTGATGAAAAAACCTCTGATTACAAAAACCTTGTAATAAACTGCCAGTACATTTTCTGTTATTTTACAGACTTATTTCTCTATATAGTACTTCTGATGTCCCTAGAGTATGCATGTGAAGTTTTCAGCTCAAAATAACGTAAAAAGTTATAATGTTTTATAACTCTCTGAAACTGCCCCTTGTAGGCCTTGATCCTAATTGTGCCATTTTGGTGACTGACGCTTTAAAGGGCACCTAGTTGACCCCTTTTTCCAGATTTAATATGTCTTTTGTGTCTCCAGAATGTGTCTGTAAAGTTTCAGCTCAAAACACCCATCAGATTATTTATTAGACCTTTCAGAAGTTTGTCATTTTTAGCTCTTAGCATCTTGTAGCTGTTTTGGTGGACTGTGCCTTTAATGCTAGTCCTCCCTGCCCACCGTTCCCACGTGCCTGTCAGTGTGCCTCAATCTCCGCCCTCGGCTGCCTCAGATAACAGACAGACATGAAGGAAGCAGATCTCACGTAACGCTTGTGAGAAATATTACAGTAAGAACTTTCACAATGATTATTTGATGTATTTGTTGTGGAGTTGCAACGATGAGTCACACACAATGTCGTTACAAAGTTCACGCACACACACACACACACACACACACACACACAGACAGCGCGCGCGTTTAGCTTTGCACTGTTTTTGCACGGCAAATGTGACAGGATACACATTAATATCCACTGCTGTATGGATATCCATCTTTTATAATTGTTCTGACACGCGGCTGTGGTGATAAAGTAAAGCTGAAGTAAATCGTTGTAATTCATTACACACATGCACTGTTTTAAAAACGTGTTAAACTTGTAAAACTCACTCTTGATCACATTTGATGATGATTGATGATCCTAGCGAACTGAACAGATCTTTTATTCCCGGTTGCCTTGCGCACATCCTGTCTTGTTGATATGATTATATGCGTTACTACGGAGACATGTTAATACGTAGCTGTCAATCAATTCGGTGGGCGGCGAAACCGAATGTTTGGCAAGTTGCGGTCGGCCTCAAAATGGGAGGGATTTGGATGCTATTTTAACGTCAGGAAATTGACTGTGGACACACTATACCTACACACAGTTCTGTCCAAATATCTTAAAAAAGATGATTTTCATCATAGGTGCCCTTTAAAATCAAATGAGATTGTGCTCTTTTCAAAAGAAGGCGGAGCTACAAATGTCAGCATTGTGAAAGATTCAAAAACAAGACTAACGTCCTATGCTAATGAGGGAGAGATGGTCACTAATGGGCGGGGCTTTCCTCCTCTGATGACACGTACAAAGGGAGAATGTCAATCAAGGTGTTTCTGCAGACTGTTTTCATCAAGTGTGATTATACAAAATATAATTAATATTTTTTTTCCATTAGAAGCTGGTTATATTCACACATTTCTGCCACACAACTGTGTTTAAACTCCTAACAAACATGATTTTTGCATAATAGGTCCCTTTTAACTGTAAAGTAACTAATTTATTTTAATAATGTATTTAATGATTATGCATTCTATGGACATATGTTGTTAAAAAGTCATTAATTTCATATTATTTTAGTTTAGTTTAGTTTTAGGTGTGAGTTTCACTTAATTTGGGGCCTTATCGGGGACCAGAATTATTGCTGTTGTTTATACACGATGCATAAAGCAAAAATTATATTAGATTACATTAATAGCTAAATTAATCCTTGCTTCAGAAATCAAATTATCCCACACAGAGTTGCGCATTTGCATGGCTGATATTGAATTTAATGGCATGCATTATTCAGCCCTTCTTATTTATTTCAGGTTAATTAAATTAAAAGTCTTGTTTTCCAGTTTGCCATCTGCTGTTGCTTTGAGCGCACGGATGACTTGTTCTGTGTGTGTGTGTGCGTGCGTGCGTGCGTGCGTGTGTGTGTGTGTGTGTGTGTGTGTTTCTGAAGGGTCCTAATTTCAGTCTGTTATGAAGGTTAAAAATACGCCGAAGGGAAGCATCTTTTCTCTTCGCAGTTCTTATTGTCTTTGCTCTATTCAGCATGTCAGATTGTCTTCCAGATATAATAGTTAGCCACAATGACTGTAATTAACTCTAATTTCTAAAACATATAGTTCTGGCTTTAGATTCTGATTGGATGAGTCATGTTCAAAGCCAGTGTAATAAGCAGATATAAACACGTGTGCGATCAGTTCAGTGTTCATTTGTCTGCAAAATCACTATTCAAATGATCGTATTCACGTAGTATGAACAAAAATAAATTGGTACTTTAAGGTAATGGACCCTTTTCACATTTCCGGGTTACCCAGTAGCAGAAGTCGTCATAGTTGGTAAACTTAAGCCCGTTTACACTAATACATTTTAGTTTTAAGACGGCATTTTAGAATGAAAACAATCCACGTCCACACTGGCGTTTTGTCTAGCGTTTCTGAATAGATCTCCGTCCACACTACACCGCTGAAAACGCACATCACGTGACCACACACACACTCATGCGCTGCAGCGTATGCAGACGTCTGAGCCCCAGGCAGTCAGCGGGTGCTTTGAGCACATCTCCCCAGGTGAGAGCAGCGCACGTCGAACAGTTCATCAAGGATCTACCACTGGATCTCATCTCACTAAAGTTGTTAAACGTTATATTTAATTAATCTTGTCTCTATCTAATGACTCTTTGATCTTTTGAATCTTGAATCTTTTACTTGTTCTCAGGTAACGTGTTTTGGCTGAGCGCAAAGATAAGTTAATATTTTAATTTATGTAACCACGTACACTGATTCTGCACATTTGACTGATCGCTTGCCTTTATTTCCTATATTGTATAAACTTATTGTATTATTGATTGCCGTTTTTGATTATTAAAACTGATATTCAGCAAAAGAGACAGGGTATGTTTCGTATTTTTCAATGAAAATGAAGGGATGCAGTTATGTTATAAGCTCCGTTTTGTTATAAATATGCATACAGAAGATGACGGTCATATAAATATGTAGCTACACGACGCCTCAACATTTTTGGTGCCTGTTAAGTTGTTAATATCAAATTGAAAATAGGCAGTTCCTTATATCAAGTTTTCATTTTATTGTAAAGAGAGTGAAACAAAGTAGCCAGGGTGATGTGAATCACATTATAAAGTACACTGTTCCCTCTGAAGATTTACCCGACGTGTCTTCGGGAGTTTGTTTTTCATATCAAACTTGCGAAGTCTGAACTTACAAGGAAAGGATGCAAGACTGAACTTTGTGCACTTATTGAGAAAAAGCCCCAATCAGATAGTCGAATGTCTGCCTCCGTTTTCAGATGTCTCCGTTTTCCCCTGTCCACACTGACACGGAGCAGCAGAGTTTAAAACCAAAACGGCCTCTCCAGCGTTTCCAAAACGCTCCATTTTCGGCGCTCGAAAACTCTGGGGTAATGTGGACGGAAGGCGTAACCACAGCAAAACTTATGCGTTTTAAAACTAAAACGTATTTGTGTAAACGGGCCTAAGAGTGCAGTGAATGGGAGAGTACAACAAATCATTTCTTTACAATCCTTTTTGCTGAAATAATAAAAGAAAAATTCCACGATGGTGTTATCAAGACTTTCAAAAAAAATATATATATAGTGTGAGACTGATAACAGCAGATAGAAGAGAGAATAATGTCAAATTTACTGTCCCGCCCCATAGACACTGCATTAGAGACGCCTCGCATAAGCAGTGATTTGTTTTTTGTAATTTGATGCAAAGATAATATAATACATATATAAATACATATAAATGTTCATACATTTAAAAAAAAAAAGCTAAACATTAAAAACTTTCAAGGACTTAAAAGATGCTGATGACCGTTAAACACGTCATAACAGTCTTGTGAAAAGGGTTCATCAAAAAGAAGCATTCGTCTTATTCAGATATTACTTATAATCTGATTTTAATAACAGATTTTTGTGTCTTTGTTATTTCAGAACTTGCAGGGTATTTTTGAATAATTAAATTGGAATAATGTTACCTTCTCAGAACTTCCTGACGCTATACATGCCGTATATACAGATGAAATCTGACATAATCTATACATAAATCTATACATAATAAAAGTTGAAAGCAGTGTGTTTGCTACTTTTGTTTTTTTTTCTTATTAGTTCAGTCATTCTAATCAGTCATTAGTTCAGTAAAATCACTGTCCATTGAGATTATAATGCCCTTTTCTTCCATGTGTTTAAAATAAGGAGAATACTTCCATCACAGAAATGTAAGGCTCTGCCATCTTGTTTTCTGTCTGTTCCCGCGTGAGCTCATTCTCTCATTGATTGTGATTCAACGTGATTACGCTAATTCAGCAAATTATTTTTAAAAGCGAATTAATTAATCTAAAGAGTAACTTGAGTCACATTTTTAAAAAAGTAACTCAAATATTATTACTTAATGTTTAAAAGTAATGCATTACTTTACTCGTTACTTAGAAAAGTAATATTATTACATAACTCGCGTTACTTGTAACGCGTTACCCCCGACACTGATTATCACTAATAATAAGCATACAACGCAATTATATATATATTAGTGTTTGAAAGCCTCCAGATGTTATCATAAGGAACTCCATCTTACATAATAAATGTAAAAAATATTTAAATAAATAAAATAATATTTTAAAAAATATTTAAATATAATAAAAAATTATACAAATAAATTATATATAATTTGTCATTTATTTCTTATTTTTTTTACAAATAAATTGAATAAATATATTGAATTCATTGAAAAAATTATTAATTCATTGAAAAATTCATATTATTATACTATTCAAATTATAAACATGTGAAATATGATTATAGCAGTAAAATAATTGACTTTTCTAGTTTTCTAGTATCTCTCACCATTGCATTGTTCTATGAAATAATTATACTATTTACTTGAATCAAGATTTTTTTTTTTTTATCTCAATGTAATGTAATGTAATGTGTATTTATATAGCACATTTATCTTGTATGGCCATACACCCAAAGCGCTTCACAATCATGAGGGGGGTCTCTACACACCACATCCACTTGGATGATGCGACGGCAGCCACAGGACAACAGCGCCAGTGCGCTCACGACACACCAGCTATTGGTGAAGTGTAGAGACAGTGATAGAGCCAATTTGGTGGATGTATTTATGTATTTATTATGTATTAGTTTATATTTATGTATTTATTTATTCGTTCATTTATTTAAATCAAATTTAAACGTATTCTATTCATAAAATTATTCTAGTTTATATTAATGAGAAAAAAAAAACAATTTTTACATTGTTTTTTTTCTCATTATAATTTTACCTGCGGGCGGCACGGTGGCTCAGTGGTTAGCACTGTCGCCTCACAGCAAGAAGGTCGCTGGTTCAAGTCCCAACTGGGCCAGTTGGCATTTCTGTGTGGAGTTTGCATGTTCTCCCCGTGTTGGCGTGGGTTTCCTCCGGGTGCTCCGGTTTCCCACACAGTCCAAACACATGCGCTATAGGGGAATTGAATAAACTAAATTGGCCATATACGTGTGTGTGAATGAGTGTGTATGGATGCTTCCCAGTACTGGGTTGCAACTGGAAGGGCATCCGCTGCGTCAAACATATGCTGGAATATTTGGTGGTTCATTCCGCTGTGACGACCTCTGAAATAGAGACTAAGCCGAAGGAAAATGAATGAATGAATAATTTTACCTGCATGATTTTCACCTGCTGGACAAAAAAAAGAAAGAAAAACAGACTCACATTGCATTCGAGCAACCAATCAGAGCATATTTGCAACCTTATATCAAGCTCTTCATATACTATTTTCTTCATAGGAAGTAAATGTCCCCTTACTGTAGTTTCAGTGACGTGAGCGACTGAACGCTGATCAGTTATTCAGCGCATGTTTTCTCCACTCCAAAGAGTCACGTGGGACTTTCACTCAGATGCCCATTAGATCACATTTAATCAACTGTGTGAATTGAAAAGTGCTTTCACGAGCCCTTGAGAATGTGTGTGTGTGTGTGTGTGTGTGTGTGTGTGTGTGTGTGTGTGTGTGCGTGCGTGCGTGCGTGCGTGTGTGTGTGTGTGTGTGGTCGACCAGTCGTCCGCTGTGGATTGAACCGAGTTTTCCTGTCTGCCCTTTTTTGGACTCTGGGATAATTGCGTTTTATTGACAGTGTCCTTGTTCAAGGGACACATTTCAGTGGAGGTGTTTTTGGGTGCTGTGTTGATGGACGTATACTGAGTCCCCATTTATCAAGCTGGCAGACTTTTACTCACGGTGTGTTAGTAATTACTGGCTGCCACACACAAATTTTCTATCTGAATATCCCTTTGAAAGCCCTTGAAACGAACCCCACACACTGAAGCACAATGATAGTGAATGTTTATTGGCTGGAATCAGGGGTTGTTTGTTTATCCAGCTTATTTTTCAGTGCAAAAGTTAGATGTATTTTTAATGCACTGTTAAAAAAAAATAGAGATATTCCACTAAATTACAAGCAAAAACTGCAAAAATACATAACAGACTCAAAATTCATTCAATTACAGTTTATTACTGTTGATAATTTGCATTTAAACTGTGGAAAAACTGATCAATTCTGTGAAATTACACAGAAAAGCATTCAACTTTCAGGTTAATCACTGTAAATGTAAGGTTTTAATGCGTTATTTAGTAAAAATTGTTCCATGCATTTACAGTAATTTACTTTTAAAATACAGTTTTCCATGTGCAATAACTAATTATCCTTTATTATTATAAAGTATATATTTTTACATTATAGTATAATTATACAAATGAATCCTTATTTTTACAGAAAAAAAACACAACTACAACCAAATAGTCTCTGCTAAATAAAAGGTATTTAGAAGTTGTTTTATGTGTGCAAGATTTTACAATGGACATGACACTTCAAGGTTTTATTTTATTTATTTATTTATTTTTTGCTTCTGGAGTATTTCACCTAATTTAACGACTGCAGTCTCTGAGATTGGGAAAATTCTATGAATTCATTATTGAGACCCACCAGCTATTTGCGGACTACAAAGAAGCCTACGATAGTGTAGACCGTTCATACTTGTTCAAAACTCTGACGGATTTTAGAATACCATCCAAATTAGTAAGACTTATAGAAATGACGCTTCGGGAGACTGCAGAAAAAGCGACAATAGCTGGTGAGCAGTCCCAGGGCTTTGAAATCAAAAGGGGTCTAAGGCAGGGTGACGCACTTTCCTGTACCCTGTTTAATCTAGTACTCGAGAGAGTAGTTAGACATGTAGATGTGATACCTGGAGGTGCATTGTACAATAGGACAGTGCAGTACTTAGCTTATGCGGACAACATAGACCTACTCAGCTGGAGGGAAAGAGAGCTGAAGGAAAGCTTCCTACTGCTAGAAAGGGAATCGCACCGGGCAGGCCTGCATGTGAATACTGGCAAGACAAAGTATATGGTTATGTCTAGATCTCAGAGCACCTCAACGGAACCCCTGCAGGTAGGAACACACTCCTTTGAGCATGTCTCCAACTTCAAATATCTAGGATTGTTGCTGACAGACAGCAACAAGACCAGGGAAGAAATAAAAGAGAGGTTAAAGGCGGGAAACAAAGCATATTTCAGCATGCAGCACCTCATTAAATCCTGTTTGCTGAGCCGAGCGAGCAAAAACCGGCTATACCATACAGTATTGCCACCAGTGGTAATGTATGCCAGCGAAACGTGGGTATTAACAGCTCGGGATGAACTGCTTCTCAATGCCTGGGAGAGAAAGATCTTGAGGAGGATCTATGGACCAGTTTGTGGCCAAGGTGAATGGCAGATAAGGAGCAATGAAGAAGTGGCAGACCTGTATAGTGAGCCAAGCCTGGTCACAGAAATAAAGAGGGACCGGTTAAGATGGCTGGGCCACTTAGAAAGATTGCCCGAACAGAGAGCTGTTAAGAAAGTGTACAAACTAAAGCCGGAAGGATGGAGACGTCTTGGCAGACCACGGAAGAGGTGGTTAGACGACGTAGAAGAAGATCTACGTTTCCTAGGGGTGCGTGCTTGGACAACTCGAGCGTTGGATCGGGAAGGCTGGAGGGGAGTGGTTGAAGAGGCCAAGGCTCTACAAGGGTCATAGCGCCACTGGAAGAAGAAGAAGAAGAAGTCTCTGAGATTGGACAGTTGTCATCCAATTGAATGGCAGTAAGACTCTGTATGTTGCAATCTGAAAGCGAAAATCTATTCTGGAGCTCGGAAGATTTACAGTGTTCTCACACATTTTGACTAATGACCTCCTATTTCCATAATTTGTGATTACAGGAGAGACATTTTTAAAAGTCATATTATCAAGATTACACTCAAAAAGAGCAATTAGTAGCCCATTAATTATTTTATAGTTGTGGCTAATGTAATACATGAGCATTTCCATGCAAATGTTGATGAAGATTTTCTATTCTTTAAAAGTGTGTAGTCAGCCTATATAACCATCTAGAGATCTATAGACATGTATTTTGAGGAAAAAGGGCAACAACTGGTGGTGTATTTTGAAAAGAAAGGTGACAACTGGTGGTGTGTGTAGGATGGGTGTTCTGCTGAGGAATGTGTGAGGTCACTATTGTTTAGAGCTGCTGGAGAATGAGTTTATATGTAAAACACACATATGAAGTTATATCTGTGAGAGGCTTTCAGGAGAGTGAGTGACATATTATAAAATTAATGTACCATCATGCCAATGTATGTAAACACTCAGAAGAGATTGAATCTATGGAGAGATAACTTTGGTGCGAAAACAGGTGTTTCCATTGAGGGGACAGGGCCCAGAATAACATGAGCACCTAAAGATACACTGAACCTCTCAGTAAAGAGAAAACATACTAAAATGGTCGGAGTTAAAACGAGACAGGTGGGGAGAGAAAATCTGTGTAAAGAATGGACAGAACACAGACACTTTAGATTTGTCCTAGGGAGAGACTGAGATGGGTTTGCTCCAGGCTGTCTCTGCTTTTTTGTAAAATATTCCAATAAAGTATATTCTTCTGATATTCATAACCTCCAGACTAAGTTTGATTCATTAAGAGAAAAGCCGGAAACCACGACAATGTCAACCTTGCCATGAAAAAACTAAGGATTTCAGCAAAATTAAGAAACTCTTTCTAAGTTGTTTGTGTAGGATTTTATTTTACTGTAAAAATACTCAAAAATCTGTCTGTCAATGTTTTCAAACTATTATATTTGATTTACCAAAGTCACACAAGTGTCAATTTCACATCTGTCACATGCACAACGGAGAGGTGTCACATCCATAACCAAGCTTTTTCCTCATAAATGCAAAAATGTCAAATAAAATACATATTTTGTTCTGTCGAGAGCCAACTCTTATCTTTTTAGCATCTGTGTGGAGTTTGCATGTTCTCCCTGTGTTGGCGTGGGTTTCCTCCGGGTGTATGGGTGTTTCCCAGTACTGTGTTGCAGCTGGAAGGGCATCCGCTGTGTAAAACATATGCTGGATAAGTTGGCAGTTCCTTCCGCTGTGGCGACCCCTGATGAAGAAAGGGACTAAGCCGAAGGAAAATGAATGAGTGACTGATTGCAGATTGATATTTTTCTGATTCTTTAACTCTCATTAGTTGTTTTGGAAAATATAAACAGATGTTTCAATATACTGTTAGCATATGCAATATCTGTGATTGTATGTTTAAAATTTGTACTTCAGATATCACATACATAACGCTGGAATTGCTCTCAAGTAAGCCAATAGATGTTTTATTTCATAGGTTTTTATTCATAAGCATTTATTTTTATTATTATTGCACTATAATTAACATTGATACAACATATAATACCATTCATTCATTCATTTTCTTTTCGGCTTAGTCCCTTTATTAATCTGGGGTCGCCACAGCGGAATGAACCGCCAACCTATCCAGCATATGTTTTACACAGCGGATGCCCTTCCAGCTGCAACCCATCACTGGGAAACATACATACACACTCATTCACACACATACACTACGGACAATTTAGCTTACCCAATTCACCTATACCACATGTCTTTGAACTCCACACAGAAACGCCAACTGACCCAGCCGAGGCTCGAACCAGCGACCTTCTTGCTGTGAGGCGAACGTGCTACCCACTGCGCCACCGTGCAGCCCCATATAATACCATACATACATTTAAAACATAACAATTCACAAAATGGATAGTGCCAGTTTCGCAATTCTCATACTCGTTAACACAAAATTTACTTTAATGAAAGATTTTTAATCCGTATTAAGCATTACATTTATTCTGGCTTAGCAATCCATGTTCATTCGTTCATTTTCCTTTGGCTTAGTCTCTGATTTATCAGAGGTCGCCACAGCGGAATGAACCGCCAACTATTCCAGCGTTTTACGCTGCGGATGCTCTTCCAGCCGCAACCCAGTACTGGGAAACACCCATACACTCTCACATTCTCACACACACTCATACACTACGGGCAATTTTCTTTTGTTTAGCCAATTCACCTATAGCGCATGTGTTTGGACAGTGGGGGAAACTCCACACAGAAATGCCAACTGACCCAGCCGGGACTCGAACCAGCGACCTTCTTGCCGTGAGGTGACAGTGCTACCCACTGAGCCACCGTGCCACCTGCAATCCGTTTTAATATTCCATATTATTTTTAGGTTTTCCCTGCGGTACCACTGTCTTTTTATCAGAACATCAATACATCCATTATTGTTTTTACAGTCGAGAGATTAGATGTGTTACGGTTGCTGAACAATGAAATGAAAACATGAAGCACCAGGTGTGATCTGATAACGACTCTGTACGTTGTTTTAACGTGTGTGCGTGTGTGTGCATGTGTGTGTGCTGGTTTTGGTGGTTTACAAGGACAGAAATGTGTATAATGACATGGGTATGACCTAGTTGTACTCTATTACGGTAGTTTACGAGTAGTTAAAGTCCTCATAATTCAAAATTTGCCACAGGTTTCCTATGGTATAGGGGTAAGTATAAGGTAAGGCCATATAATAAGTGTTTTGTACAATGCAAAATACATTTCGTCTATGGAGAGTCCTTGTAAACCACCGAAAGCAACGTGTGTGTGTGTGTACATGTTTTTGTGACATATCAGGACACAAATGTGTGTAATGACATGGGTGTGGCATTGCCGATGTCCCGATTTTCATAAGGTGTATAAATCATACAGAATGAGTTTTTTTCAGAAAGTTTTTTTTTTTCGTGCTTGCCGTTGTACTTTTATTTGTAACAACAGGCGTCGACTCGAAGTAACTGCCATGACAAAACAGTGGGGAAGAAGAAGTGTGGAGTAGTGGAGTTGCTAAATGAATGAATTTAACAAAATATTTAACTAAAATGATTAGATTGTGGATTATATTGAAGGACGCTTCATCTGAAAGTGTTTGCTTTTAATACAGTTGTTAAAATAAGTAAGTTAGGCTACGTTTTATATATCCAAGCTAACTTTGTACTTAATGCAACAACTTTTATACAATAAAAATGAAAAATAATTGACTGAAAAAGCATTGGACAACCTGTGCACAACATATATGCATTGTTTTCCCTCAAAGCTTCAAAGGAAACCTAAAGAAGTTCACATCAGGCTGTTGTTTTGGGTTTCTAAGGTGTTGCACGAGTAAATTCCCTCAGCTCGGCCAGACTCGGCTCCAAGTCGTGCATCTTTGGCACAAAAAAGTTGTGCACTCCGCCATCTGCCAACACTACGATGACGCTACATTCGCCACAGGCACTTAAGTGAACTAGCGGACATGTCGAGTATAAACCAGGCTTGACACGGCACAAATTGTGCATTTCGGGCGTTTGTCGCGCTTAACGTGTTATTTGCTCGAATTGCTCGAGTTGAAAAATCTGAACCTGAGTTGATTCTGAATCTGAAATCTGAACTCGAGTTGAATCTGAATCTGGACATTCGTACCACGTTAACCAATCAGGAGCTTACTCTAGTAGATCGTGATTATAACGTAGTGCCTGCAGTTGGTGTCCTGAGAGGAAATTCTCCTGCCGATATGGGATAACAGCTCTCTCTGTTGGACGTACGACTAAAAGCGGCTGTCATCGACACAAATCCGCATCTATTGTAAAGTAAATTTGACGCGTGAATGAAGAGACTAAACTCAAAATGTCAGAGCATCAGATTACAAGCCACGTTTGGTGTGAATGCCCCATAAGGGTAGGGTTGGAGAGGGCAATAGAAAATTTGTACAGTATAAAACAATGGAAACCAATGCAATGGCCCCACAATTCACAAAAGCAAACCTCTGTGTGTGTGTTTTTAGGCTCCGCGGATGGGGACGCTGATGGGTGTGTACCTGCCCTGCCTGCAGAACATCCTGGGTGTGATTCTGTTCCTCAGGATGACCTGGATGGTGGGCATCGGCGGCGTCATCGAAGCCTTCATCATCGTACTCATGTGCTGCTCCACGGTGAGTCACGCGCCATACGGTAATGCTGTACATTTATATGTCATATTTTCAGCCTTATATTTATGCAAATGTATAGTGATTAAAGGCTGCATCTCACTAGTTTAGATATACTATTCAAAAACAGAAACATTTCCATCCAAACCAGGGAATTTAACCCTCACAAACAAAATTGTCCATTACGTTATATCCAGTGGTGGACAAATCATTTTGAATCAGTTCTTGACTTGTGAACAGATTAATTCACAGATTAATTCATAAATGAATTTTTCAGTGCAATTTGTGAATCAATTTAACAGGTTAACTCATAAAAATCAAGCTGTTCACAAATGAAATGCCACTATCTCATCACGCCACTCCAATTTCTCCACTTTTAGGAAACGTAGTGGAGTAAAAAGTACAGTGTTTGGTTTTGGAATGTAATGAAATAAACTAAATGTTTCCTGAAAGAAATATACTTTGATAAAGTACAGATACTTAAAAATATGTGCTTAAGTACAGTAGCGAAGTAAATATACTTAGTTACTGTCCACCACTGGTTATATCAGTGTCAAAACAATCATTTGTAAAATTTATTTCGCCTTCTCCTCAAATTTTAGAGAGGGGTCTGGATGCAGACCTGGTGCAGTGCAATCTGAGCTGCATCCAATGCTTTTTAATGCGCTCACCTAACCCCACCCCTAACCCTACCCCTCACAGTGATGTCACCAGCTCCATTAAGTGCATTGTGTCTGACATTGCATCACTGAGATATGCAGTCTCAGCTTGCATCATCAAGTCTGCATCCAGATACTATTGCAAATCTAATGCAGTTTTGGGATACGAATCTAGCTGATCAACATGCATATGTTTCCTATCAACTATTTGCTTGAGCACTTTATTTTTTTCATCAGAAGGTGAATATTTCTACAAGTAAAAGCACTGCTTTTTATGGGTAGAATAAAGCATTGTTTCCATTGTAGGTTTTTCTAAATCGTTTATAAAAATTAATCATGTATGATTGCGTACATTTTCCATGTGCATTTTAAGATTTTATGCATATCTTGGTGTTTCCATGCAATGTTTTAATTTATGCATAATCCCAAAATGCACATAAAAATATGATGATGTAATCATACTTATTCGAGTGTCATTTTTGTCCTACTAAACCTAAGCTTTTTTTTTTTAGATGCTAAAATTGAAAGCACAGTTTTCATGTTGTGAAGTCCGTGAAAATAAAAGGAAATCATGCATATTTAATATTATGATGCATATTGTAAAAAATAGTTGTCACGGTGGCACAGTGGGTAACACAATCGCCTCACAGCAAGAAGGTCGCTGGTTCGAGCCTCGGCTGGGTCAGTTGGCATTTCTGTGTGGAGTTTGCATGTTCTCCCCGTGTTGGCGTGGGTTTCCTCCGGGTGCTCCGATTTCCCCCACAGTCCAAAGACATGCGCTATAGGTAAATTGAATAAATTAATAGGCCGTAGTGTATGTGTGCGAATGAGTGTGTATGGATGTTTCCCAGTACTGGGTTGCAGCTGGAAGGGCGTCCGCTGTGTAAAACATATGCTGGAAAAGTTGGCGGCTCATTCCGCTGTGGCGACCCCTGATGAATAAAGGGATTAAGCTGAAGGAAAATGAATGAATGAACGAATAGCAATTAACCTGTAATTTGGCAGCAAAAAAAAAGATTATGCCAAAATAATAGCTTAAGAACTTTATTAATTTGCATCTCATCAAGCTTTTATTACATTTTACACATGCACAGTTGATGATTTATTTATTTTTTTTACATTTCAGAATGCGCAAAGAGTGTTTAGAAATACAAATGCTGTTTTTAAATATATCCCGATCGCTGCCTCCTGATTCAAGTGTCTACTGATTTTGAATATGCATGCCCCACATTTGCATGCCGTCATTTTTTCAAAGGCCCGCTGATTAACATGCCTCTCTTTCATGCGTGTGCACATATGTGCGTGTCACCGGGCATGCCATGCGCTCCGGTGTTCATGCTCATTAGTATGTGCTTTGTATGTTGTTTACGTGTGCAACCTAGATTCTCTAACGCCCCTGGATGAGCTATTTATATCACCAGCACAGAAATCTCACTCTTTCATGTTTCTTCATCTCCCTTACATCAGATTTACTTTTAAAATGATTTTTTGGTTGTATACTGCATTTTGTTGCACATGCTATTTGAAATGAACACTCCACTTTCATTTTACAACTCCGCTAGAGTTAAATAGTTATCATTTTTGAATGCATTCAGCTGGGTCTGGTAGGAGCACTTTTAGCTTAGCTTAGCATAGACGATTGAATCGGATAAGACCGTTAGCATCTCGCTCAAAAATGACCAAAGAGTTTCGATAATTTTCCTATTTAAAGCATGACTCTTTTGTACTTACATCGTGTACTAAGACCAACAGAAAATAAAAGGTTCTATTTGACATGGCTAGGAACTATACTTTTATTCTGGCATAATAATCAAGGAGTTTGCTGCCGTTCCATGGCTGCAGCAGACGTAATGATATTACACAGCACCTGAAAATAGACTAACATCAATGTAACCATGGAGAGATCTTTGAGAGACATTTCAGAACATATGTACTTTGGTTCAGATCCTGAACGATCTCGATTTGAACTGGAATACATGGAAGTTAGTCTACTGTCAGGTGCTGATGCAGTCATGGTACAGCAGCAAAGTTCCTTGATTATTACGCCAGAATGAGAGTATAGTTCCTGGCCAGAAAATAGCTATTTTTTTATTTTCCATCTGTCTTAATGCACGATGTAATTTCTTCTGATTATTAGGAAAATCATCTAAACTCTTTGGTCATTTTTGAGCGAAATGCTAACGGTCTAATCCGATTCAATGATCTATGCTAAGCCAAAAGGGCTCCCACCTGACCTAGAGATCAGCTGAATGGATTCAAAAATGGTAAAACTCAATGACGTCAAAACAATCGTTGATCCATTTAGGTGGAAGTGACAAACTGCAAGCTTTGAATGTTTATACCAGGTTTATATCTTCTAAATGCTAATTTGGTCACTGTTTCGGAGCGCACTAACTTATAGATATCCTTCAGACTAACAAACTGATACTAACATCTAAAAAACTTTCATTTCACGGGAGCTTTAAATGAAGAACAAATGGTTTTCAACGTCTTAAATATATAAAAAAAAGACCTCAGTGATCTCCCAATAGAGTTCCAGATCAACAAAATCTCAGAAATGATCATAGCTGAATAAAATCGAACTGCGCTGTAAGAAAAACCTGTTAATTTAGAAGCTCAGTTTTAATTTTTTTACCGTTTATTTGCTGTTATGAATTGCATTATTGGACATTTGTCTCTGCTCTCAACTTTTGATGCGAAAATTCAACTGTGCAGTTTAACAGTGACTTTTTTGGACATTTTAGTAGTTTAAACCAATATATTGTATATTAATTCATATTTAAGTCCGTTAAATAGCAGAGAAATTACTGTCAGTTTATTACCAGGTTTTTGTATCGTAATATAGAACACCAACCCAGACAATATATCACTTTACACTATTAAAAATGACAATAAAAGTCACCTTTTACAAACTTTTCAGCATCTAACATTATTGGAGGTCCCATAATGCAATTCAAAAGAATAAATAAATGCACTGTAAACAATGTAATGACAAAAAGTCAAGACAATAAATAATTTTATGTTGCTTAATCGGATTTCATCTACATTTTTTAAGTTATAAAAAGTTTAACTTAATATTTTTAGTCAGTTTGATTGATGTAAGTTGAGATGACTAGAAAAGTTAATTTGATTCAACTAAAAAATTTAAGACAGCGAGAATTTTTTTTTTAAGACAGGAGCTATGTTTTTTGCAGTTTTTGTTTTCGCGAATCCACCAGATGCCGCTGTGTACTCTTTTTGAGATCTCAAATTTGCCATTCGCACCTGCTGTTCTTGCGTAAATCCACCAGAGGCCGCTGTCAACTGATTGACTGACTGACCAACTGACCGAACAAACTGGTAACAGCGGGAAAGCTGTCCACACGGAGGTAAGTGGTCAGCTGCTAGTGTGAACAGAAACAGCATCATACCGCCCCGTAGCGTTCGTTTTAAAGACGAAATGCAGCCATACGTACTTCTGGCGATAATTCGCGATCTCCAGAAATGTATATAGGGCTACGTTTTCAGAATGAGCCTATGTTGCAACATACACAAGTCTGTTAGATATTTTTACAGGGTGTATGCCAAAATTATTTCTGTAGAAGAATTTAGGAGAAATATCTGAGATGAAACATAAATAAGTACTCCATGAGCTATGAATCAGAAACCTTGGAGCAATTTATTTTCCTGCAGTATATCTGCATTCTGACAGAATTCAACAGCTTCGGTTCATTAGGCTCTAATAAGTGTATAAGCAGCGGTTTTCTCACTCAGACGGGTTTGTTAAGATGCTAATAGTTTTATCTTAACTATAAGACGAGGCTCCGTTTCCACCCACACAAGTCCAAGTGATCTGCATATCATCACAGACCTCCATATGCTAATCACATGCTGGCAACAGCCTATGATTGGACGATCTAGGGCACCGGCTGCTTGAACCAGATTTCCTGGCCAATCACACCATCTGCCTTCAGTAGCAAGAGCCAATAATCGCTAGACGGATACTATGACAACCAACCAAAGAAACAATAGCGAATAAATAATGGCACGTTTTCTTACACACACAATTTTTTTTTGTATATTTAGATTTTTCCTTATGCTCACTAAAGGCTGGAAAAAATCTGAAAAAAAATGACAAATTGTGAAATAATATTATGGTTTAAATAGCAGTTTTCTAAGTGTAATATATTCTTGATTTTTATTTATTTCTCTGATGCAAAGCTGAATTTTTACTTCACTGACAGATCTTTCAGAATTAATTATATTATGAGGATTTCACTTAAAAAATAATAATAATAATCATTGGGTCCCACTTTATATTAAGTGGCCTTAACTAATATGTACTTACACTGAAATTAGTTGTTTGTTACAATGTACTTAATGTGTAATTATGATTAATTAAATACATGCATGTTACATTTCATTCATTCATTTCCCTTCAGCTTAGACTCTATTTCAGGGGTCGCCACAGTTGATTGAACCGCCAACTATTCCAGCATATGTTTTATGCAGCGAATGCCCTTCCAGCTTCAAATACACATACACACTCATTCACACACACACTCATACACTACGGCCATTTTAGCTTATTCAATTCACCTATAGCGCATGTCTTTGGATTGTGTGGGAAACCGGAGCACCTGGAGGAAGCCCACGCCAACACGGGGAGAACATGCAAACTCCTCACAGAAATGCCAACTGGCTCAGCCTGGGACTCGAACCAGTGACCTTCTTTCTATGAGGCGATAGTGCTAACCACTGAGCCACCGTGCCGCCCATGTTACATTTAATTTCTGTAATTATTACATCTTTAATTACACTGTTGTCTATCCCTTACACCTTAACATACCCGTAAACCTACTCATACAACCAAACCTGTCATTAATCCTACCCGTATCCCACTTCAAGACCACCACAAATGTTCTGCAATACATTATGAACACAGTAAGTACATTGTATTTATTTTTTTGATGCAAGTACATAGTAGTTAAGGCCACTTAACCCTTTGACTGTCGCTCTACCAAACGGTTGACCATGTTTTTACTGTTTTAAATAATGACTGTTAAAGTTAAAGTGAAAAAAAAAAGCATTGAGTGTGTCAACTAGCGACATTAGGAGTTAAGAAATACAATCCAAACATTTTTTTCTTGGTGGGGTAGTTAAAGGGTTAATATAAAGTGGGACCAAAAATCGTATTATCATCAATACGGAAAATTGCCTCATATTTTTGTGGAAACTGTAGCTTTTTTAATGGAGTCTTTTAATGAATAGTATACAAACATCAGATTTTATTTCAATATTATTTTTGTAACTGCCAAATGTGATCGACTGAATGCATCCTTGCTGAATACAAGTATTAATTATTTCTTTTTGGGACCTGAAAGTTTTGAACAGCAGTGTACACACACACATAAGCTCGACTGATTTGTTGGTGAGCAAGGTATGATACTCTTCACTGTTACTCGGCAACAGAGCGCTGCTGATATCAGGCCCCCTGGAGAGGAGGAATTTACATAATCAAATGACACATCAGAAACAAAATTTTAATACAGCTGAGCTCAGAAGTTGGAAACAGCGCATCTTCATTTTGAATAAATAAAATGAAGATAAAATGAAACATGAAATAAAAAAGATATATATTAGAAATAAAATAATAAAGAAATAAAAAAAAGAAAGAAACATAAATCTGTTCTGGAAATGGAAGGTCTTAATGGATAAGAATATACTGAGCAAGCTGGTAAGTTGGTGGTTCATTCCGCTGTGACGACCCCTGATTAATAAAGGGACTAAAGCCGAAAGGTAAATGAATGAAATATCAGGGTGAGAACGTGGTAAGATCTGAAAACATGGTAAAAATCAGGCTGTGCGAGGGCTTTTCTTTTTCTGGATTGCTTTTGAAAACACTGTCGGTTGGGTTTAGGGAAGAGGGTGGGTGGGTCAGTCGACAGCGGCCTCTGGTGGATTTTCGTGAGAACAGCAAGCATGAATGGCACTCGCGAGAGAAATTTGAGATCATCAAATAGCGTACACAGCGGCCTCTGATGGATTCGCAAAAACAAAAACTGCAAAAAACGTACCTGCTGGGACGTATTTCACGCTCCCCAGAAATGTATGCAGGGGTATGTATCCATAATGAGCCTGGGTTGATTATAATACAATGCACCACAGTAGTAAAAGTAAAGCACTTTACATTTATTACAGTTTACCTGTTCAATGCAGTTAATAGTATCCTATAGCATTCATGAACAAAGTGTAGTAAATACAGTAATATATACAGTACAATACACTTTGCTATAGTGTGGTTCAAAAACACTAGTAGTTTTTCATATACAGTTGAAGTCAAAATTATTCGCCCTCCTGTGATTTATTTTTTTTCTGTCAAATATTTTCCAAATGATGTTTAACAGAGAAAGGAATTTTTCACAGTATGTCCTATAATATTTTTTTTCTGGAGAAAGTCTTATTTGTTTTATTTTGGCTAGAATAAAAACAATTTAAGGTCATTAATATTAGCCCCCTTAAGCAATATTTGTTTTTGATTGTCTACAGAACAAATCACTGTTATACAATGACTTGCCTCATTACCCTAAGTTGCCTAATTAACCTAATTAAGCCTTTAAATGTCACTTTAAGCTGAATACTAGTATCTTGAAAACTATCTAGTAAATTATTATGTACTGTCATCATGGCAAAGATAAAAGAAATCAGTGATTAGAAATGAGTTATTAAAACTATTATGTTTAGAAATGTATTGAAAAATTCTTCTCTCCGTTCAACAGAAATTCATTCATTCATTCATTTTCTTTTCGGCTTAGTGCCTTTATTAATCTGGGGTCGCCACAGCGGAATAAACCGCCAACTTATCCAGTATATGTTTTACGCAGCGGATGCCCTTCCAGCTGCAACCCATCACTGGGAAACATCCATACACACTCATTTACATACATACACTACGGACAATTTAGCCTACCCAATTCACCTATACCACATGTTTTTGGACTTGTGGGGGAAACCGGAGCACCCGGAGGAAACCCACGCCAACACGGGGAGAACATGCAAACTCCACACAGAAACGCCAACTGACCCAGCTTAGGCTCGAACCAGCGACCTTCTTCCTGTGAGGCGAACGTGCTATCCACTGCGCCACCGTGCAGCCCTCAACAGAAATTGTGGAAAATAAATATACAGGAGGGCTGTATATTCAACTGTATATTTTCAACAAAAGTAGATCCGAATTGGGACTACACGGTGGCGCAGTGGGTAGCACGATCGCCTCACAGCAAGAAGGTCGCTGGTTCGAGCCTCGGCTGGGTCAGTTGGCATTTCTGTGTGGAGTTTGCATGTTCTTTCTGTGTTGCCGTTGGTTTTCTTCTGGGTGCTCCGGTTTCCCCCACAGTCTAAACACATGCGCTATAGGTGAATTGTTTAAGCTAAATTGTCCAAAGTGTATGTGTGTGAATGTGAGTGTATGGGTGTTTCCCAGTGATGGGTTGCAGCTGTAAGGGCATCCGCTGCGTAAAACATATGCTGGATAAGTTGGCGGTTCATTCTGCTGTGGCGACCCCAGATTAATAAAGGGACTAAGCCGAAAAGAAAATGAATGAAGATCCGCATTGTCATTTTTGGGTGAACTATCCCTTTAAGTATTAATTTGATTACATCTACACCCGCAAAATACACAACCCGCACACGAATAACAATTCATAATCATGTATTAATGTATTCCCATGAATAATCAGAAGCTTCACGGCTGTCACAAGCCATAAATAACTCAAGCGCTCTCCGTCATCTGTCAATATCCCTGAGCCTGAAAGTGGATCAATGCTGTTGTTTGTGTGCTTTAATGATTCATTGCTGCATTTCGAATGGCTTCAGTCTGTCTTAAAGATGCGAGCGTCTCCATCTCTGTGATGTATGAAAGAGTCAGCGTTTCTCCTCCTCTCCATCTGTTGCCATGAGAGACCCAACGCCATGAAAAGAGCCTGGCAATGAGATGCTGATTTCAGATGACATCGATAGCATCTTGTAATTATGATGCATATATACATACAGTTGAAGTCAGAATTATTAGCCTTCCTGTATATTTTTTCCCCAATTTCTGTTTAACGGAAAGATGATTTTTTTTTCAACACATTTCCAAGCATAATAGTTTTAATAACTCATTTCTAATAACTGATGTCTTTGAGATTCCCAGTGATGGGTTGCTGCTGGAAGGGCATCCGCTGCGTAAAACATATGCTGGATAAGTTGGCGGTTCATTCTGCTGTGGCGACCCCCAGATTAATAAAGGGACTAAGCCGAAAAGAAAATGAATGAATGAATGAATGATTTCTTTGAGTTTTGCCATGATGACAGTAATTAATATTTTACTAGATATTTTTTCAAGATACTAGTATTCAGCTTAAAGTGATATTTAAAGGCTTAACTAGGTTAACTAGGCAAGGCAAGGCAAGTTTATTTATACATTTCATACACAATGGTTATTCAAAGTGCTTTACATAAACAGGAATAAAAGAAACAAGTATAAGAAAATTAAAACAACAGAGAATAAAAATTATTAAAAACAGGGAAAAAAAACATTAAAATGTGTTAAAAACATGTTTTAAAGGAATGAAAAATAAAAGAAAGACATAATAGTGCTATCTGTGGGATGTAGCACAGTGCTCATTCAGTAAAGGCACGGCTAAACAGATGTGTTTTCAGTCTTGATTTGAATGTGCCTAACGTTGGAGCACATCTGATCATTTCTGGAAGCTGACTACAGCAACAGGGGGCACTGTTAGTAGCTGAAGGCGGATTCACCCTGCTCTGACTGAACTCTCGGAATTTCTAATTTATTTGATCCTGATGATCTGAGGGATCTGTTAGGTTTGTATTCAGTGAGCATGTAATGTCTGTAATGTATTGAGGTCCAAGGCCATTTAGTGATTTATAGACAAGTAATAATACTTTAGGGCGACGCGGTGGCGCAGTGGGTAGTGCTGTCGCCTCACAGCAAGAAGGTCGCTGGTTCGAGCCTCGGCTGGGTCAGTTGGCATTTCTGTGTGGAGTTTGCATGTTCTCCCCGTGTTCGCGTGGGTTTCCTCCTGGTGCTCCGGTTTCCCCCACAAGTCC